>JAHTLZ010000252.1:9241780-9261947 GCA_023846285.1 Phrynocephalus versicolor | reverse complement strand
CTAGAATTTGGGGTGTTTAAATTTAAAATTCTGTTTTAAGAAGCCAGGCACAATTGTATGCACAATTCAAAATGCAAGCAGGAAAAAGGATGTGAAGCTTTGCATCCCAAAAGGGCACCATGGATGTTGACAAGTGACAACACTAATGGCAGCCCTGGTGACTGTTGGTGTTTTTACTATAATTACTATAATAATTAAGTAGTAAATTAATGAAAAAAGGGAGTCAGGTTTGGGGATTTTCCCTTGCATAGTGTCACTTTGTGGTATTTTGAATCATGGATACCAAAGCATAATATATCACATCCAGGAGATTTTAGATATATATATCTTTGCCTCTTGTATGGCCATGCATTCTTCACCTGACATCACCATCATCACCATCACCATCAGCATCATCAGCATCATCATCTCCACCACCATCATCATGTCCCATCAAGTAAATTCCAACTTTTCAGCAATTTCCAGACAAAGCGTACTCAGAAGTGACTTATGAGTCTTAATCTGGACTGGATATTTGCAGCTTTCCAGCTGTTGCAGTTTCAGCCCACTCCTGCCTGCATAGTTGATTGTGAGGGATACTGGAAGTTGCAGCCCAAGAACATCTGACGGGCATGAGTTGCCCACTCTCGATTAAGGAAATGAATTGCCTAATCAAAATAATGTGCCCCATTGTTCCTCCCAAATGCAGGAGTGGACAAGTTATAACTGTCCAGATGTTGTTGAACTGCATCTCACCTGTGCTGGCTAAGGCAGATGGGAACTGTACTAGGAGACTGCATTGAGGGTGGGGGATTTGTTTGCCAACCCTTGCCCTAAAGAGACAAGGTGTGTGTGTGTGTGTGTATGTGTGTGTGGCAGATGAGGACACAAGCATCTGGTACCCTCCAGATGCTCCAGATGTGTGCTATCAAATCACCTGTGACTTATGCTGATGCTGAGCTTATGAATGAATGCCCTCCAAAGGATCCTATTATTTCCAGCTCTGCTCAAATCCTGCCAACTCAAGCAAGTGGTCTTCCTTTATGAAATCACTACATCTTATATTTGGTCTTCCTCTTTTCCTGTTGCCTTCAACTGTTACTGTCTTTTTCAACAAATCTTATCTTCTTATGAGACACACAAAATGGTGAAACAGTCTCAGTTTTGCCATTTTTGCATCTAAAGAGACTATTCCAGGATATACACTGGAGGTGTGGTCTGGAACATCTGCAGGGCACTAGGCTACCTGGCACCTAGTGTAACACCTATTTACCACACACTGAGAAGATCCAACATTAACAAACCCTCCTCAATATTTACATGTCTTTTAATTACTCCGGAGGGAAACCAGCTTAAAAGCTATTTGGAAGAGCTCAGAAGCTGGAAAAGACGATCGCTCAGGTTGGATGAGGGAAGGTAATGGGAAGGAGGGGCTGAGGATTTGGAGGCAGGGCAGGGCGGAGGCGGATGTTTGCAGCTGGAGGGGTAAAGAAAAACCCTGGACGTCTAGTTCCCGCAATCAAAGAAAGGGTCGGAGTTATTGCATGGAATCCAGGAGGGAAATAAAGAGTGCGGGAAAAGAACAGGAAGTGAAGGCAAGACATACACGTATAAGGGGGAAGAGGGGACCTCTAATGCCCGGGCCCTTTCCCCAACAGCCCTCTTGGAACTCGGTGGATGTGGTAGGAATCCGCTTGCCGACAGAGACGGGCTTTCCAGGCGGGCTTGCCATGGAGTCCTGGAAATGGAGAAACCGCACCCCTCGGCTGTATTTGCTGAGGGGGTGGGTGGGTGGGCGAGGGAGGGAGGGAGGGAGGGGGACAGGGTGGCGTGTGGTGGCTCAGAGGAATATTGACGTGATAAATATTGCATGCTCTGGCTTAGGGAGGGGGCGCTGCGATTTCCCGACCCAACCAAAGAAGGAGAAGCAGCAGAAAAGGGGGGTGGGTGGGTACCAGCTGGGCGCGTTCTCCGGGCGCCTCGGGGGCGCGCTCGGACTCGTCCCACCCCGACAGCTCCCGCCGTAGTCATAAGAGGTGATGATGATGGTTTTTTGAAAAGGGGGGCTGGGATTATAGAGGCGGTCGGTGGCCAGGGTGGGGGTCGCTTTGCTGGAGAGGAGAAAGAGACGGGCGGCGCGAGGCGTCGTCGGGCTAAGCCCGGGCTGGGAAGGCACCCTGAATGGGTGGACACTGACTCCCCTCTCTCTCAATGGCCAGGATCAGACCCCACTGAAGAAAGAAGGCGCTCCATCAGCCTCGGCAGCCTCAAAGGCGCGCGCGCGGCGGCGTGGGGGGGGGGAGCTTGATGGACTCCCCAGACCCATGCCTGGAGTTCCGCGGGGCTGGTCCAGTGGCGGGGTCCCCCTCGGCGACGCTGGCCCCCTAAAGAGACCTCAGCAGAGACCACGATGGAGCGGTAAGTGGAGGGAAAGGAGACGGAGAAAAATCGGCCAGGAGGAGGAGGAGGAGGAGGAAGAGGAAGAGAGGGAAGAGAAGCGGGTGCCACCTGTACGCTGCCCAAAAGGCGCGCTTCTCTGTCCAGGTGGCGAAGGTGCGGCCGTCGAGCCTGGGAGCCGAAATTCAGGCAGCGGAGCAAAGGGGTCCAGGGTGGGGCCGGCTTTGGGGCAGGCGGTGGGGAGTCGAAAATTTTCTTCGCCTCCTTTTGACAAGCTTTCCCCAGGGGTTGGGCTTACGATGGCTACTGGGGAACAGCCGACGTCGCCGAAAGAGGCGAGAAAGGCAGAGAGGGGAAACCACGCATCCGGGAAAACGAAAGCATGGGGCGGGGGGGCTCGGAAGGCTCCTGTCGGGGAGAGGAAGCGAGGAAGAGGAAGAAGAAACGGGACCAATTCAAGAGGAATAATTGCGGAGCGAGCAAAGGCGATCGACTCTTTTCTGTCTCCTTTCGGGGCTCTTTTGGAAAGTTGACAGGTTGGCAAGGAAGGATGCAAGGATGGAGCGATGGATAAAGCGGGCGCCCAGTCCCGCCTCTTAAGATGCCCTCCTCCTTATTTACACATCGCTCTGGAATCTGTATGTCAAACCAAAACGGGGAAAAGAAGTGGGAGGAAGACGGGTACCCTACAGGGCAAGGGATGAAGAGGGAAGGCAGCGAAGGGGAAGAAGACAGACGGAGAGCCAAGATCTTTCAAGATTTGGGCTTTTCTGCCCTGTGTAGGAAATGGCAGAGAAGCCCATGAAATTCAGCCGGATTTACTTCGGAGTAAACTACGGGCAGGGCTGGGAGAACAAGAGAAGGGAACACGGACCTTTAGAACGGAAAAGGGGAAGAAGCAAGCAAGCAAGCAAGCAAAGGAGACCGAGAAAAGCCAGCCAGGGGGGAGTTTCTAGCACAGAGGTGCTGCCACCTGTCCATTTCGGCTGCATCTCCTGCTGGTCTGGGTTATTTTGGAGCGCCTGGCATTTGTAGGCGCAGTCGGCGAACTGCTGCGCGTACCGGTCCACGCAGGCGCACGGCTCCGGGCAGCCCCGGGCCATCGACGGTGCTGCCCGGTGGCTAACTAATGCTAGTTAGCCACTTGGGAAGATCTTCCTGCGGGCGCGGGAGAAGGTCAGGCCTCGGGTCGTTCTGAACGGTGGGCGGCTCCACTTAACCCTGACGGACGTTTCTCTCTCTCTCTCTCTCTCTCTCTCTCTCTCTCTCTCTCTCTCTTTCTCTCTCTCTCCCCGCCTCCCCCCGCCCCTTCTGCTTCCGCTTTCCCAGGAGGGCCAAGATGTCCGCGGCGCCGCCGGGGTGGCTGGCGGCATCGCTCTCCCTCTTCCTTTTCTTGGAGGCACCGTCGATGGCCCGGGGCTGCCCGGAGCCGTGCGCCTGCGTGGACCGGTACGCGCAGCAGTTCGCCGACTGCGCCTACAAGGACCTGGAGGTGGTGCCGGCGGGGCTGCCGTCCAACGTGACCACGCTGAGCCTGTCGGCCAACAAGATCTCGGCGCTGCGCCGGGGCTCCTTCGCCGAGGTCACGCAGGTCACCTCGCTGTGGTTGGCCCACAACAAGATCGGCGCCATCGAGGCCGGGACCTTGGCCATCCTGGTGCAGCTGAAGAACCTGGACCTCAGCCACAACCAGATTGTGGATTTCCCCTGGGGTGACCTGTTCAACCTCAGCGCCCTCCAGCTGCTCAAGATGAACAACAACCGCATGGCCCAGCTGCCTGGGCAGGCCTTCCACACCTTGCGGGACCTGCGCTCCCTCCGGATCAACAACAACCGCTTCACCGCCGTGGCCGAAGGCACCTTTGACCCGCTCACCTCCCTCTCCCACCTCCAGATCTACAACAACCCGTTCAATTGCACCTGCCAGCTCATGTGGCTGAAGAACTGGACGGAGAACACCTTGATCTCCATCCCTGAGCGGGACTCCATCACCTGCGCCTCTCCGGAGACCTGGAAGGGCCTCCCTCTGGCCAAGATACCCTACGTGCACTGCGTGGCCCCAACCATCCAGCTGACCTATCATCCCAACCTGGACCACACCCCGCTTTACTATGGCTTCAGCCTGGCCTTGCACTGCCATGCCCAGGGCCTGCCCCAGCCGGAGGTCAGCTGGAGAATCCAGACGTCGGGCAAAACTCTGGAGATTTCAAGCCTGGAACAACAGGACGGCGGCGGCGGCGGCAGCAGCAGCAACAACCACCTGCCTTCAGAGGGCACCCCAGGAGCCCAGCAGGAAAGGTTCCGGGCTTTCAGCAACGGCACTCTGGTGATCCCCCACCTCAGCAAGAAAGAAGAAGGCACTTACACTTGCTTGGCCACCAACGAGGTGGGCAGGAACCAAACCTCCGTCAACGTGGCCGTGGCGGACGCCCCGAAGGATCCCACCAGCCCACTGGCGGGCCCTCAGGCTCAGCCAGGAGAGCGGAAGCTGGACGGCAAGGCCTCCAAGAACAGCGTCATGAAGCCCGAGGAAAAGATCAAAAGCCAACCCTCGCGGCCCACCACGCCTAGGAACTACTACGCCCCAGGACCCCGGAGCGGCGGCGGCGGCAGCGACGGGGAGGGGGCTCCTTTCAAGCCGCCCGCGGTGGAGAAGAAGTGTGGCCCCAGCGAAGTGACCCAGTATGTCTCCAACCACGCCTTCAACGAAAGCGCCGACCTCAAGCCCCATAGCTTTGATCTGGGGGTCATCGCCCTCGACGTCTCGGAAAGAGAGGCCAAGGTGCAAATCACCCCTTTTTATACCCAGCCGGAGAAAACCCACCTGCGGATGCTGTACCTGTGCGAGGAGGAGAGGAAGGGCCACGCCTTGGTCCAGTGGTCCCAGATCGAGGAAGGGGTCAATGCCTACTGGTTCCGAGGCTTGAGGCCCGGCACCAATTACTCGGTTTGCATGACCTACGCGGGGGAGGACTGCCAAATCCAAGTGGTCTTCACCACCAAGAAGGAGGTCCCTTCCCTCATCATCATTGTGGTGGTCAGCATTTTCCTCTTGGGCTTGGCCACCGTCCCTTTGCTGGGGGCCACCTGTTGCCACCTCCTGTCCAAATACCACGGCAAGACTTACAAGCTCATCATGAAAGCCCAGAATCCCGACCAGATGGAAAAGCACATGGCCGCGGACTTCGACCCCCGGGCGTCTTACTTGGAATCGGAGAAGAATTACGACCCGAGTGAGATCGGGATCGGCGAGGGGGAGGGGGAGGACGGGGAGGAGGAGGAAGAGGAAGGGGAGGGCGCCGAGGGGGGAGGCGGGCGAAGGGGGCCCGCGGGAGGGCAGCTGGGAAGAGACGAGAGCATGGCCGTGAGCTCCATCGCCGAGTCCCAATCCAAAGCCAACGGGGAGGATTTCGAAGTCGGCTCCGAATACAGCGACCGGCTCCCTCTCGGCGCGGAGGCGGTGACGATCTCCCAGGAGATCAATGGCAACTACAAGCAGCCGCCTCGTTGAGGCTTCCGCGGGGACCCCCGGGAGCTCCCAGGCGCGATCTTCAGGACACTCCATTCTTACGGAGGGCATCGCGGGCTGATCAGCGGCTACAGCCTTCCTGTGGTCCACTCTCCCCCCCCCCTCAAAAGAGGGAAGGGAGGCTTCCACAGGGCTAGCAACTCAGTTCTCCTCTTTCCAACCGGCACCTGCTGGCTGTCTTGGGGGGCTGGTTCTCTCTCCCTTCACCCTGTTTTCACAGAAGCATCCAATGTTTGGATTGATCTACTTTAGGGCGATGTCGCCTTGGAGAGGTTTGTCTTTCCAAACTTTAAAACCTTTTATTAAAAAGATACCTTTAAAACGAATCTTTGAGAGGCGCCTAAAGAAAGTTAGGGTGAAAAACACCCCAACCGCACAACTAAACGAATGCAACGTCTCTTCCCCTCTTCTCCCATTTTCCTTGAATTAATTCTTTCTTCTAACACTGAAAGCAAGCGGTTAACTGAAAGGACGCTTGCTTCTCCCACCACCTCAGCACCCCCACCCCCCCATGGCCGGGAACAGCCGCAGTAACAACAGGAACAACAATGCCGTAAAAGTAAGAGAGAGAGAGAGAGAGAGAGAGAGAGAAGGAAAACGAGAACCCGTTTGCTTTCCCGAAAAGGTCCGGTTCATTTCCTTTCGGGAGGCTGCTGTGGCTGGTCAGCCCCCAAGCCCCGCTTTTCTTCCCACCTCCTAATGAAAGGGTGCGCCTGGGGAGCTGGCAGCAAAGCGGTCTCTGAAATCAGGATCGGTGCCGGACAGACAAAACTAAAATGGTCGAACGGAAAGATCAGGCGATGTGTGCCCTATGCCCGTGTTGATAATGGAGCCGCGCTGTAGGAATCCAGATACATTGTGTTTGTTTAACGTGTGTGACTTTGGATCTCTCGTGGATGCGTTGAGTAGCAGGCGGGAAGGCTGAGAGCCGACCAGCGTCTGGTCTTTGTTATCCCTCCCCCCCCCGCACCCCCACCACGCCGCCCCTCCCCCAGCCCTTGCCTGAGGCAGGGCACTCACAGAAGAATCCGTCCTTCCTAAATGTTTACGCAGTAGAGTAGTTCGGGCAGAGAAACGGTTCTTTGCCCTTTGATGTAATTCTGTGATGTCCAAAGGAAAAGAAAAAAAAGATAAAAGACAAAAAAGAAAACAAAACAAACAAAACAAACAAAAAAACTGGTCGGTGGGTTTTGTTGTGTTGACTCGAGAGTGGAAACGATCTATCTTTGCATCGGGTAAATCTGTGACTTCTTTATAAGTTATCATAATAACGTTTTTCCCTAGTTAATAGATGATGATGATGATGATGATGATGATGCATCCAAAAGCCAGACAGATGTCAGCACAAGCTTCTCCCGAGGTGGGAAGAAATAAATGAGTCTGAACGGGAACAGGAATAGATGGTTGTTGACAATATTTATTCAAAGGCAGCCTTCTGGGTGTTGTGGGGAAGTTCCACAGGCTTGAAGGAGGGTTACCTTTTATACCGCGCTTCTGTATGTGGAAAGTCAATAAAAATAGGTTTTAAAAGTGGTCCTTTGAATCCTTATTTGGCGGACTGCGTTTGGTTAGGATTTAGAGAAATCTGGATGCTAAAGAGAAGGAGATTGCCGTCCGAAGAAGCAGCTTAAGCAAATCAGCCCCTGCTCTCATCCTTCACCCCGAATCCCTTTAGCGCGGAAGGGAGGTCAGGATCAAATGGAATATCCAGATGCCGCAGCTACTTTGAACATAAAACGCTTTGAGCTCAGAAAACCCAGTGTATATTTTTCAGAGTTTCCCCTACAGTATTAATTAATACCTCGATCGCTCCCTCTTTAAAGGAGGCACGAGAACGTCGACGAGGCGTCTACATTTCTCCCCGTTTTCCCCATCCGTCCTCCACACCTCTGGCGCTTCCATTTATGCAATCGGTTTCCGCAGTTCCTAATTTTCTGGGGAATTCAGCTCCTTGTCAATTCCCTGACGCTCACCACTTAAAAATATTAAAAACCCGAACTTAGGCACGGAAGAGGGAAGAAAATCAACAAATGAGGGCTGAAAAAATTAAGCAAAGAGACGGAAAGCCATACAGTGTGCCAGCACTTGCCTTGATTTTTGGTGTTTCAAAACCTGCTGGGAGGAGAAACAAAAACGTACCAGGGATTGGGGTTGGTTGGGTGGAGGGCTTTTTAACTAGCGTTACTCTCCCGTTACTTTAAGCTGTCATTAAAAACGAGTCCAGCGAATCAAGGGACGCAAACCCAATCAGTAAAGGGAGGAAGGTCGCCAAACCGACGACTAGATTAAATCAACGCTGGCGCTAATTCCGCAGCTGGAAACAAAGAATTAGGCAAGCCGAGAGACCGCTCTGTGTGTGTGTGTGTGTGTGGGGGGAGACTGTGTGTGTCCCCGCGTGTCCAGAGATTTATATGTGATTAAAAATAAAGTATCAACCTGAACCATCCTCAACCCCTTTGGCTCCTGGGTGCAGGGATGCGCCTTGGTGAGCAAACACGCGTTAGCAACTGGTTGTTGTTTTGTGCCAAAGCGATAATAGCTTAGCTATCAGGAAGGCAGTGGCTGTTGGCGATTCCAGGTGAGGGAAGAAGGTCGCTGTGAATGCACTTTGGGCTTTAACCTGCTCTTTACAGGAGTTATCCAAGATGCCGGGCCAAATATGGAGACAAGATTCAGCACTCTGGATAGCTCCGAAGAGCAGAAGGTGCGCTGCTGGGCTGCGCAACCGGGCCACGCTTGAGGCTTCTTCTTATCTACAAAGGAGAATGGAAGATGGCTACTATACCCGCCTGTTGCAGTCATGCTTTGTTCTGCAAGGCCACTAATATCTGCTCCGAGTTCCTATCCGGGATACTCCCCTGCTCTTGTTCACATGTTGCTATATTATGTGCACAAGCGACGGTGGCTGTTGGTCTTCGACCTGCAAGTTTCCTTTTACTCTCTTTTTTATTTTTTTGAAACTTGCTTTTGCAGCGAGGTGGTCATCAGGTGACAGACAACGCAGTTCAATGACTGGTTCTCAGTTCTGCGGGGCTTGATCTCCAGAAAATTTGTATGGGTTTAGACTAAGCCTTCTGCGGTCCAGGGAATGGTTGGATCTTTGCCTGTTTAGGTCTCCCACTCCCACACCGTATTCCTGTGGCTATTCCCTCTAAATGATGAGAGGGATTAGGAAAATTGTAGCAGTGTAAAAAAAAAAAGTAGATTAATTCATTTGACTGCCAAGAGTGTCTTGTCAAGCAATGGAGACGCGGGCTTATTTTTCGCATTGGAATAACATTTGAATAGGGCGAAGATGACACCAGAAGGCTCTTTCTTGTGGGTGTGACCGCCAGATACACAGATCTGTGCACAGATGTCTGTGCAAACATATTGGATATTTGAGGCAAAGATCTTTTGGGGCAAAGATCTAGCTAGGACAAACAAGGGTTTTGGTGGAAGGAAAGGTTGCTGGGTTGAAGGCCCGAGACTAGTAATCAGCAGCCGTGAGAAGGTCACAGGCGAATCCGTGTCTTGCTCACTTCAATTTTACCTACAATGCTCACATCACCTGGCAGTGGGCGTTAGATTCTTACACACAGCAGCAGCAATAGTATGTTGTTCCGAGCTATTTTGACCTAACTCTTTGGGAGAGCTTGGTCTTGTGTGAATAGTTAAGCAGCGTTAGCTTTGCAAAAGATCTGCTCCCAGTGGAAATGAACATTGCAAAACTGGTTAAATTGGCTCTGGAATGAAACGATTCCTGTCTGATTTTTATTTTTTTATTTTTTTTTGGGGGGGGAGGCTCCTGGAAAAAAAAACATGGTCGTATATTATTTGGGGACACGCAGTCTACCTCTCTTTTTTCTCAAGGTATTTCAGGTCTCTCCAGGAAGCCCGCCGCCCTTTGCTTGCCGGTAATTCTGTGACTCTTGGCAAGTGTAAAGAAATTGAAGATAACGCCCACCACAGCTTTTAGAGGTGCATATATCCGAGTCTGTTCCTTTCCAAATAGGCTACATCTTCCATATATAGCTACAGATTATCCCAGCCCTCTGTCCTCATAGGGATTCCGCAGGGTTGGGGGACGTCGAAGCTAAAGCGACGGCCACGATCTGAGTCTCCGCAGTTCCACATCTCCTTTGACACTCACCGGAAGCCACCTGCCCTTGAAAAATCACAAACCGTGGAGTGAAAGGTAGAGAGAAGACCGTGGCATTTATGGCAGCGTGTGGGCTTTCCAGACGCACCTGACTGTGCAAAGGAGAATTCTGGACTACATTGTTTTATCTACATTAGCGACCTTCCCTGGGTGTTACCGATTTACACGTATGCTCGGGCTACCTCTTCCCATGGATATCCGCAGTGTGTGCGTGCGTGCGTGCGGGGGGGGGGAGCGCGCATTTCATCTCTTTTGTTTTATTTCTTCCCTTTCCTCTATCGAGTATTTGGAGACTCGATCAAAAACATACGACCTTCTCACCCTCCTGCCACCCCTCCCCTGCCCCCCTTCTCTTCCTCTTCTGTTTTTTGAGGCAAGCCCCGATCCCCGGGGATTGCTCCAAAACAGGCCGTGCGTGCTGAAAGCAAGCATGGGAAAGCCCGGTAGGTTTCATGGGGACAAACGCTTTCGTGGACGGCAGCTCGTTGAAGCGCCCCGTCCCTGGAAGCGGGCTTACAAATACAGTACACAATTTAGCAGGCTTGAAGCTGCCACGGCTGGAAGGCGTGGCTGCCTTGCAACGGAGCCTCCGCGGTGGGACGGGCCAGGAGCCTCCGCCCGGACGCGCCCACTCGCCCGCTCGCCCGACGGCTGGCCGGCCTCCCTTGGACGGGACGCCAGCTTGGAAATGGACGGCGCCCCTGCAGACTCCTTTGCTGGCTACGGAGGAGGGCAGAGGCGCGCGCCCGCCGCCCTTTCCCGCGGCCCGCCCTCTCGCTGCCGGAGCCCCCTTGCTCTGCCCTCAGCGGTGCTCCCGCGCGGAAGGGCAGAAGCCGCGGATGCGGGGAGCCCAACGCCTCCCCGGGCGAGGGGGGGGGAGAGAAATTATGCCGCCTCCCCGCTGGTTTATCCAGCTCATGAGGGATAAACCAGCGGGTTTATGCACCTCCTAAGCCATGAATATGTATGACGAATGCACGCGCACACACTCTGTATGTGTGCTTGTATGTATATTTAAATATGCACACGCGCGCATTCATGGTTAATGTACAGTATAATCTATTTCTGAATACGTGTGCTCGCACGCGTGCCTATAGCTGGTGGTGTAGGCATCTAGTGGCAGAGACTGAGAGTTCGATTCCCCAGCCCCCCACATCATTTTCGTCCATTTATTTATCTGCCAATAATCACATCTTACAGCTCCTTCCCTAGACAGTGACATTATTCCCATTTTTGTCATCTTTGGGTCTACTTCTTTGTCATAGTTGTTTTTTGTGTTGTTGCGGTTTTTTATTTAGGTCTTTGTTTGAGGTTCATTGTTCCCCCTTCCCTTGCAGTTTTTATACTGTTTGTTTTTAGTACTGTCCCTTGGTTGTTTTTGAGGAGAAACATGGGGAATAAATATTTTAAATAAATAAATAACAAAGGTGTTGTCAATCACCTCCTAGGTATGGCTGTGGTTTGTTAGTCTGTCAAGTAGATCAAACAAGAAACAAACCAAACCAAAAGCAAACAACTGAAAATAAAGGAGGCAGAAACTAAGCGCCCCTGCAGGGTTAACAGCTATATTTCAATGTGAGCTTTTGTGGCTCAAGTCCACAGATGCTGACGTGAAGATCTAGCAGGTAGTTTTGAAGGCACCAAAACATTTGTTTCTTTATTTTTATCTGTTTTTGTTCTGTTTTGATTCTTGTCCTGTTCATGGTGAACCTTTCACTCTTTTGTGTTCTCTGTATCTAGAAAATACTGGAAGGGTGTCTATAAGTTATTTTAATGCGCTGTTGTATTATTTTATTATGTTGACGTTTTATGATTACTGACTTTGTTCTCTCCCATCTGGCTTCAGGGTTTTTGGTGAACTGATACTGTGTAAATTTGTTTCTTCCAGACCCCTTGGAGAATATGGAAGAGACGGGTGCCCAAGTCTTAAAACAGGGGGTGACAACATTACAGCATCCAGGGGGATTTTTGTAGCTTCTCGAGACCACTTCAGGAACTTCTGAGTAAAATAAATAAATAGATAAAATTCAACCCCCCCCCCCGGGATTATTTCTGCTCCTAAAAGCTTCCAGGGCAGAGGATGTTCACCTTTGGGACTTTTGGTATGTGTGTATGGACAATCCTCCACGTCCCTGACCCCAATGAAGACAAGAAATAAAACTCAGAGATGGCCACCTGTGTGCCACCTGCTTGTTTTCTTTTTTTAAAATGGCAACTTCAAGCTAAGCCTGGGCTTACCCTGGCTTTAAACCGACATCACACAAAAAGGTCCAACTTGCTCCTCCTTCAGTGCTGCTCACTCTTAGATTTTGGCTGTGGGTGACCGGGAGACCTCAGAAAGTACAATTCCTTGTAATGTCAGCAGAGACCATGAGAAACCTTGTAACACCACCTACCACGTCAGTTGGACTCCAGTGGTAAAGCTCCCACTGGCTATAATACTGAAAGGACAACTAGTCTTAAAATAATACCCTAGAAAGGGAGAAATGAACACCTGCAAACAAAATTGCCTGCATGATGAACTTAAGTTCCCTACCATGTTCCAGTTATGAGGGATCCAGTTTCATCAAGCCACTGGGATCCATCTTGAGTTACAGCCCCCTATACTATAGGATCAAGAAAAGTACTGCCTAAATGCCCTAAGCCAGGGGTGTCCAAACTTTTTGCAAGGAGGACCAGATTTAGCAAGGTGAAAATGTGAGGGGGCCGACCATTCAGCCAGATTTGGCCCCCGTGCTGGATTTTGGACAAGTCTCTATAACATGCAAGGATGCGGGGAGGATGCTGCAGCAAGGGAGCCAGGGGTGGGTAGGCTGGACAAGTGGCTGGAGGGTGGGGATGGACAGAGGCAGGGAGGGCTGGCAAACTGTTAAACTGCAAGATGGCTTCTCCATCTGGTATGGGGAGGGGCCAGCTGGTGGGGATGCTTGACAGGCTGAGCCGATGGGGAGAAGAGGATGTGGGCCACTTAAAATTTCAAAACGGGCCACATTTGGCCCCCAGGCCTGACTTTGGACATGCTTGCCCTAAGCACATCTGATCGCCTGATTTCAGAAGCTAAGCAGGGTCAGCCTTGGTTAGTACTTGGATGGGAGACCACCAGGGAATACCAAATGCTTTAGGCGCCTGGAGTAGGAACTGGCAAGCCACTCCATTATTCCTGCCAAGAAAACTCCATGGACATGGAGTCACGAAGAATCGCACATGACTGTAACGACACAACATATAGGATCAAGAGACGAGAAATGGAACGGGGCTCTCTTTATCTCTCTTTTTAGCTTATAACAATATCAACATGTTAAAGTACATTAGAAATGTAAAATTCTCATTATAGATAAACGGCCTCCTGTGAGCACATTTTAATTGAGCCTTATGCTTTAAGACACAAAGAAGAAAGAAAATATAGCCGTCTCCACATCCAATTAATTAGAGAGTAATAGATTTCTTTTCCTTTCTGCCTTTAATATTTCTACTGGGAATCTCATTATGATGAGATATTGGAGGTGAATTGTGCGGCTCTGTCTCCTTTGAGACTGGGAATGGAAGGGAAAAGAAAGCCAGATAGAGAACTTCTCCCTTGAGGAGGCAATAGCCAGGTGGTAGACAGACAATGTAAAATAGCCTACAGCCTGTTGATGTGTGAAGCTTCTGACATGATTTGTGTACAGTGGAAGCCTAAGCATTATCATGAATTTTTACATTCACTATAAAAATGGTTTCATGCTGTCAAGTCAATTATGACTTAGAGCAACCCTTTCTAGGGTTTTCTATGTACAGAACACACACAAGTGGTTTAATATCAGTGGTCTCTGGAACTCCCTGCCAGAAGAAGTGGTGACAGCTGTCAGCCTTGACAGCTTTAAGAAAGGTTTGGACAAGTTCATGGAGAACAAGGGTCTCAATGGCTATCATTCTGGATGCCTCAGGACAACCTCCGGGTTGGAAAGAGAGGCAGGAAGCAGGGGAAGACATCTGCTTGGGAATATCCTGAAGTAAATGGTGAGCCCACTGTGTGAAACAGAATGCTGGACTGGATGGGCTGTGGCCTGTTCCAGCAAGGCTGTTCTTATGTTCTTATGTAATATTCTTTTTGCTCTGGAACCATGCAGCGTGTCCAAGGCTGCCTAGGCTGGCTTTTCTCCCAGGAAACAGAGTGGAGAGTCAAACTCCCAGTCTCTTGCAACACAGCTGGGTACCTCTCTTGCTGAGCTATCCAACGGGCTCTCTTGGTTTCACCATTCTATGTGCCATATTAAAAATATTTACATCTTTCTCTAGAGCTAGAGATCTCACAACAAAATATAACAAAACAACTTAAGCTATTATAAATGATTTAAAACAAGACGGAATAGAGCAAGGAAATTCAGCTACATGAAATGTGGGTGCATGGGTGCGGAGCGTGACATTTCTGAAGAGATGCACTCATTTCATTGATACAATACTCCAGCTGAACTGACTCTATTCAACAGAATGGGGGGAAAAGCAATGGCATTTAAATTGACCATAATAAGGGGAGAGCAAAAATGTACAATGTGCATAGTACCAATATACCATTGGTGTTTATTGCCCTTATAATGTATATGTACAAGCACAGGCACTGATGTGGAGGTAGTACATTTTTGCTGTTCTATTGTTACAAAGAATTTATTACAAATTGTCATACGCTTGGGGGCCCCTGTTGTTTGTCTGAATTCTGATAAATGCATTGCATGAATATGGCTCAGAATGCAGTCCTTATTTTCCATGCCAAGAAAAAAAAAGACCATCTGCAAGCAGGCTGGATGGCATTATAGTGAGAAGAGCTTGTGTGTTTGTCATCTGGTCCTCTAAAGAAGCAGTCCTGTGGCTGTTTTCCCCTGTATAAAGCTCTGAACAGGTCTGCTAAAGCTACACAATCAATTTAATAGTTTGATTGTGTTTGTCATTGCTCCCAGCATGATCCGGAGTTCAGTGGAGTTGACAAGAGTTGGAAAATTTTACTTTTTACAAGTACAGTATGACTCCAAGAATATTCCAGCCAACATGGCCACGGACCAGAGGATCTAGGTGTATTCTGGGAGCTGTAGTTCAAAGAAGGAGTTTTTCACATGTCTAAGAGATTGTCCCAAAGGATTTGGGACATCTGTAGGGATTAATTTTTGCATGGCCTTCTGCGCCATTTTTGAATGGTCCACATCACATTGATAGTACAAATACTGTACCAACAGCATTAAGAATCATAAAATGCCCCTTTGAGTTTTAACCTGGAGTTTGCTTTCCAGGAACTGTTGGAGCTTTATGCAGCTTTCCTCCCATAGAGATCTGTTGAACTGCATTTGCTCTTTTTCATGGGGAGAAGTATGAAGAAAACTTCCTATTGTAATTGAGTCGTCTGTGAGAAACAAGATCTCTCTGGTGGATTCCTGCTGATCCTTTGATCCTGCCTCACATTTCCTCTTCTGGTCTGTGCTTAGTCTTTGGCTTTTATACCCTTCCTTCCAAAGCAGGCTCAAGATATTATGCGGTCTGAGACAAAAAGCAAGATGGTGTCTCTCATTTAAGTAGAAAACAGATTCAGGCCAGATGTTGAGTTTTATCTCTATACTGCTGATATCCTACCCAGGGCTGGTATCTCACCTGGGAAGGTCCTGATCTTCTGAAGGTCTGGCTTTTGTTCCTCATCCTGTCACGTGACTGAAGATGTGGGACAGCAGTTCCCAGGTACAAAGGTTTTTTTTAAAGCACAGTTCAGCCCCATGGCCAGCAGGTGGTGCTAGGATTAAAAAAGGACCAGCTGGCTGGTGGTAGAGCTTGGGGAAGTTTTTTAAAAAACAGCACCTGATCCAGCTTCCTGGTGCTCTGAGGGTGGGGGGAAATTAAAACATAAATAAAAAACCAGCATTGATTGGCCCCAGGAACAGCCCCTGACGTTAGCCCTCTGGAGGAGGGGAGAAAGAAAACTGGATCATCTACGCAGTCCCACGATGTCTGCCTCTTAAAAGGTGGATTTTTTAAGCAAAGCAAAACATTCCCTACCTCTCCGGTAAGTCTTGGAAACCTTGCTTAAGGGGGTTTTCTTTTTCTTTTTTTCAAAAAGCCTGGTGGCGTGGGGATGACATTTTTGGACACGGTTTATCTACAAATTTAATCTGCATTTAAAGGGATGTGGGATAAGGGCCCAGACTAACATGCCTTGAGTTCAAGCTATCTGGACTATCTTCTGTAGGACCATGTGTGAGCTTTGATATCTTCAGAGGAGGCCCTGCCTTCAGTCTTTCCACCTTCTGAAACACAGCCGGTGCATATGAGAAACAGCCGTGTCTTGGTATCCATTTCCAGGTTCTAAAACACCATTCCAGAGATGATTTTTAAAAATGTATTTATTGAACTGAAATTCTCAATTTTGGGAATACCACCCGACAAAATGATATTTGAAAAAACAAATATTTAAATGTGACACACATGGCAAAAAGACCTCAAATGGAAGGCTGAACTAGGTCTAACTGTGCCAAAGCTTCTGCCTTCCTGCCCTAGTGCTAATTGAGAGCTTATTTTCTGAACAGGAAGCTGAGCAGGGCTAGGCCTAGCTAAACCTTCAAAGCCTTCAAGTTGATGACTTTCTCCCTAGTAAGCCCCATTTTGATGTCTGCAAGGCGTCTGTCTGTCAGGTAGAACTCCAAGAAAGGAAGCATTTTGTATTTATAACTGCTGCACCCTACCAAGGAAAGATGGCTTTCCACCTATCCCATGTTTATTCATACAGGCTTCCAACAAGCCACTTCAGTTACAGTGAAAGAGGTCCATAATGGATAGCACAATTTTGTTTTACTCTTTATGTTTTTAATTTGTGTTTACATATTTGTATTTTTTCTTTGCAACCTTGTGTTCTTGCAAAGTCTTGTGTTCTTTTCTTTGGGAAAAAGGCAGACACAAATTTAACGAGGGCATCCAGAGTAAAGCAGTGGCTAACATATTGGCCTAAGACACAGGAGTACGTGTTGTGTTGTTTCAGTCGTGACCGACCCTTCGTGACCCCAAGCCCATGGAGTTTTCTTGGCAGGAATACTGGAGTGGGTTGCCAGTTCCTAATCCAAAGACACAGGAGACCTGGGTTCAAATCTCCATTTTCCCCATGGACTCCCAAACCATTTAGGGCTCTGTACATCAACACCAGCACCTTGAATTTGGCACAGAAGTCTAACGGGAGCCAATGCAGGTGGGACAGGATAGGGGGAAATGTGATTATATCGCGGGGGTTAGGGACCTGACCTGAGCCACGATAACTGAAAATCTGCGATATGCGGATGCAGGTTGAGTCAGGCCTGGGGGGGGCTAGCTGGGGGCTCTTGTACTTACCCCCAGCCTGGCCCTACCCAAACGGGCCTGAGCCTTCCTGGGCCTTCTGGAGGCCCCAAAAGGGCCTCCCTGCAAACCGGAAGTGACTTCCAGTAAACCGGAAATAATTTCTGAGGCCTCTAACAGGCCTAGAAAGGCTCTCAGAGGCCTCAGAAATGATTTCCAGCAATCCGGAAGTCACTTCCGGTTCGCAGGGAGGCACTTTTGGGGCCTCCAGAAGGCCCAGGAATGCCCTCATAGGCCTATGCGGGGGCAGCTCCAGTCCTGGGGTAAGTATAGGAGGCTTGAAACAGGACTTTCCCCCCTTTTTTTATATGTTGCGGGATGACAGTATATGAACTGCAAAAGGGCGGGGGACCACTGTATAAATGCTACCCCCCCCCCAAATCATGGCAATAAAAATTAAGGAGTGCTGTATACACGGAAGTAAGCTTTTCCCCGAGGGGTGAGGAACCCAAACTGACCTTGCTGCTTCCTTTCCATGTCCTGAAGACTCCTCTGTGCTTTGTTTTTGCAAGGACCAGAGCCTTCTTTTCAGCAGGTGAGAGGCTTGGGAGTGGAGCAACCCATTAAAAAGTGCCTTTTCATGCGAAAAAGAAGGCTCTGATCCTGCAAGAACAAAGCAAAGAGGATGGCAATCATGCACTCCTGGAGAGGAAGAGAAACAGTGAGGTTAGTTTGGATTCTCCTCCACCCCACACTCTATTGTTTACCACTCCCTGCTGTTTTCGTTGCTTTCCAGGAACGCAGAATTGCCTTTGTCTCTGCTTTGTTCTTGCAGGATCGGCCCCTTCTTTTCAGCGTGGAAAGGAACTTAATAGATTGCTCCACCCCAAGCCTTTTCCCACTGAAAATAAGTCTCTGGTCCTTGCAAAAACAAAGTATAGAGGAATCTTCAGAACAGGGAAAGGAAAGGAAACAACACGGGGTGTGGTGTAATCAAGGAGGATTTATTAATTTTCTTGATTTTGAGTCTTAAAATGGGGGCATCTAATATATGGCAGCATCTTATGGATGGAAAAATATAGTATTTCTTTTACCAGTACACGAAGCTACCTCCAGACCAAGAGGTGGATGATGTTCCTCTCTTGGCTAGCTAAAATTTGTGCCATTTATTGATGAGTTTCAGCAAGTGGGTGATTTGGCAGCTAAAAGGGGCAGTAACCAGTATTTTCATTTCTAAAGAGATCATGGGGTTTCTTCCCAAGTGGGTTTCTTTGGCTGTGAAAGAAAGGGAAGGGGAGGCTGTGATGATTGTCCGGGTGGGTGTCCCTTTCATCCTGGCTCATTTTCACTCAGTTATGGAAAAGAGATAACCATGCTTCCATCAAGATCTCTTGATTCAAGTTTCCAGTGTCTCTTGGGTCTGGGTAATTGGAGGAGCAAGCTGCAGAAGGCTTTTTATCTGGGCCTGTTATTTTGCTGACCTCAATTACCCAGGCATGGGGGTGGGGAGGCGGGAACGGCAGGATGGATAGGCAGAAGTGAGGGGCAAAGAGGAAAAAGAGAAGTCATTGCAGAAACATCAAAATAATATTCAAATGCACCCTTTGGTGTCTGAAGTAAAGGAAGGGACCTTGCCTCCCTTCCGTATATGAGCATAACCAAAGATCAGGCGATGGGAGTTGTCCTTAAACAACTTCTAAAGGACCACCCTTTTCTAATCCCAGCTGTGCAGCTGCATTTGGTACTTACCATGGGATTAATTGGTGCTAAGCTCTATATAAAGATCCCTGCATGCAGGCAGTCATAATCGGAAAACAATTACACACAAAAACTGAAGGAGAAATATTAAAACACTTATCTTTAATTTTCCGAGAGGGTAGCCGTGTTAGTCCTTTCAAGAATTGCAGGCAAAAATCAAAGAAAAACAAAACAAAACAAAACAAAAGACACAAAACATGTGGCACCTTAAAGACTAACTTCCATATTTTAATGTAATGTTTTGTGGACACGTCTACTTCTTCAGATATATGCTATAATGCTTTAATTTTTTTACTACTCATGGAAAAATGCACAAAATTACAAACAAAAAAGTTGAAAACCTGGCGGTCCAGGATTGGAGCACTCATCCCCTCTCGAGGTAATTGGTTCCACTGTCGTACTGCTCTACCATTAGGAAGATTTTCCTGATATGCAACCAAAATCTGGTTTTCTGTAATTTGAGCCCATTGTTTAATGTCCTGCCTTCTGAGCTAATCGAGAACAGATCTCGCCCCTCCTCTGTATGGCAGCCTTTCAAATATTTGAAAAGTGCTATCATATCTCCCTTCTTTTTCCCCCTCAAAATTAAACAGTGTTTCAGTCTTTCTTTTTGGGGCTTGGTTTCCAGCCCCCTGATCATCCTTGTTGCCTTTCCCTAAATTTGTCAGCATCTTTTTTGAAGTAGGGTGTCCGACACAGTACTCAAGATGAGGCCTAACCAGTACTGAATAGAGGGGAATAAGTACCCCACTGGATTTTAAGACTCTGTTTCTATTAACACAGTCTCAAATAGCATTGTAGTGGTGTATTCAGCTCAGTGCTGGAGCTTATCTCGAACCCTTTGAATATTGTTTCTGTCTTCCAGGGTATTGGCTATTCCACCTAATTTTGTGTAGTCCACAAATTTGATTAGCATTTTCTGCACACACACAACACCGATCCAGGTCATTAATAAAAATGTTAAAAGACACTGGCCTCTTCAACCTCCAGAAAGATGCAAGCCAAGCACCTAGACATCAAGAGACTGCATTTCTCTTGTTGTTGTTGTTGTTGTTGTTGTTGTTGTTGTTGTTGTTGTTGTT
>JAHTLZ010000252.1:9204198-9222253 GCA_023846285.1 Phrynocephalus versicolor | reverse complement strand
ATAGATAGATAGATAGATAGATAGATAGATAGATAGATAGATAGATATTCTGGACTTCCTGTTCCAAAAGCCTCAGCCATCAATGCTAATGATCCAGGGATGTGGGTGGTGGTGCCCGTGTTGAATTCCAAAGCACAGACTGAGAACCACTGAGCTATATTAGCTGGAAGGTTCCTTCTGCTTCTCAAGTTCAAGTCCACATAGGAAGCAGCCCCGAGCAAACACTCACAAAGCTGAGGGAGAGGAGAATGGAATGAAGATGGAGATGCCCTCACCTGTGTTTCACCAGGGACTTCAACAACATGCAGAACGTCAACAGACAGGAGATGACCAGGGATGCAACAAAGCACACTACAAAAAAAAGGAGCAGGCAGAGATGTGACAGAGCCGATCCAACTGAACAAAGAAACCATGCAGCGGTGGCGGGCATGCAGAGTCAAGGTCCCAGAACCTTCTAGATAGCAGGGACTGTGACATTATCCTCCACCCTCCTCAGGTTTCCCTGTTTCTTCTGAGCTTAACAAAAATTCTCCCAGCAGGGTCTTGAATGGGTAACTAGGAGCCATTCACTTTTCAGAGGATCTGCTCCTTGTTTGTTAATGGGGGATAGCTGTGGGGCCAGCCCTAATAGGGTCGGCACTTCCAAAATTAACACCGTGACTTCTGCTTCCTTGTGAGAGGGCCCAACCGAACAAAGCAACGTTGCAGAATGGAAAGCATAGCACGGAGATCAACCACCGTCTCATTTACGACTAGTACATTACTTGACTTCCCATCCCATCATGGAACTAGAATCTGGAAACAGTTAGGCCATTCTGGGAACTGTAAACAGATCCACACAGAGCAAATTAAAAAAACCACAAAACACACACAAAAAAACACAACCCCTCCCAAAACAAAACAAAACCCAGTGGGCCTGAGTTGCTTGACATGGTTGCTTATTCAGGTCTACTCAGAAGTGGGTCACATTGGGTTAATGGGTCTTCTTGATTCTAAGTGAGTGAGTGTAGAGCAAGAGCAGAAATCATTAGCCTAATTAGAACAGATCATGGATTTCCTTCAGTTAAAATAAAAAGTATACACTGGGTTGGGAAAAAAACCAGATTTTCACCTGTGAAAACGAGAAAGCAGTGTCTGTTATTGTTTGATTTGGATCACGACCACTGTACGAGAGCAGTTGGGTTTTTAATCATCATTGCCCTCCGCTATTATTATTTTTATTAGGACTGGAGGATTGTGTATTTCCAGATGTTTTAGACTATAGCTCCCCCAGTTCTTTACTTTTGCATATGTAGGGTGGGCATGATAGGGAGTCCCTTCATAGGAAGTGGCTGTTTTAGCTGGAGGCAACAAGACCAGTTGGTTATATTTGTCACTGCCCATCTCCCCATAAGGGACTCTGGGTGAATTACAATATAAAACACAGTAAAACAATAAATATTTAAAAAATCCAAAAAAACATATAAAACTGACAATATACAAATAATTACCGGGGTAAGTGGTAGGGCTTTCAAAGAGGTGGACTCTATGATGCTAGCCATCTTGATGATTGTTGGCTGCTTGAGATGGGCATGTACCACCAGTTCAAAGGTTCCATTGCTGGCCAAACAGGTGTTCAGTGTTTCAAAGCCCTGCCTCCTCCAGTGGGTGCCCACGTAGCGGTAGATGACTGGTTTCCCTGTTCCGCCCCCTCTGGACACTGTCTCTGAGAGGGCGCCTGCAGGAGCAGGTGGGGCATTGAAGCATCGAATACCGGTTTGGCCAATAAACGAACTGGCGTGAGTCACCAGACCTGTGGGACATGCCCCCTTCTATTGCCTTAAAATGAACCAGATGATTCATCTATCCCTCCCTCCCAATAGTATCTGTACTTGATGGCAGCTAAGAAGACTCACCTTCTACTGACCAGATGTAGTGCTTAGCTGTTGCCAGTTCCTTATCTCCGGGAACACCAGATGGATTTTCAGAGGGAACGATACCGAACTGGACAAAAAGGGCGGTCAGTTCCTTTGTCATTCCAGACCTCACTATCTGGATGTTAGGGACAAATGCTGCAAGTAACAGTAGAGCCACCTGTGGACCAAGAATCAGCAAGTAAGGATGCTCCTCACAATCAGAAGAGTTGGATGGGTGCAGATGAAGCTGATATATTGCTTACCTGGTAGACAGCTATCAGAGCCATGGCTAGAGAGAGAACCAGCTTCAGCGGCATCTGGAATCCTGCAAAGACAAAACCATAGTCTCATATCACTCTCATATCATATAGGTATGGAATATCTTATCTGCAGTCTTCTAAAGCAGTTGTTCCCAACTTTGAGTCTCCAGGTGTTCTTGGACTAAAATTCCCAGAAGCCTTCACTACTAGCTATACTGCCTGGGGTTTCTGGGAGCTGTAGTCCAAGAACACCATGGGACCCAAGATTGGGAACATTGTTCTAAAGCATTATCCAGCCTATTTTGACCTGTTCCATGAATTCATGTATTCATTCTACAACCCCCATGAAAGTCAAGAAGGTTTGCTTTCTTGTTTACATTACTCTCATAATTGCATACAACAAGGAATTGCAACTTATCATCAAGAGATGCATCCCGAGATCCTTCTAAAAAGCAAACAACAAACACAGACTGTGCACTTGTGACTTCGTAAATCTACTGTAGCTTATCATTTTAGAAATAAGGCTGAGCCAAATTCTCCATGGATATACATACATACCATGTTCAGAGGGCTACAAAATGGGACAGAAACACTTGCAGCCCCTAGTGAGGGCAGAAGAAATTGCCCTCATTCTGAATTGACTTCACATGATCACTGCATGACTGCCTGGAACCTCTTTAGGATGAAGAATATAAGAACATAAGAACATAAGAAGAGCCATGCTGGATCAGGCCAAAGGCCCATCTAGTCCAACTTCCTGTATCATACAGTGGTCCCACCACATGAGTCTGGGAGCTCACGAGACTAGACATCTGTCTCCTGATACCACTCACCTGCATCTGGTCCTTGAAGTACCCCGTTTTGAAGCCTGGCAATTACACATCTCCATCATGGTTTGTAACCTGTGATGGACTTTCCATCCAGGAATCTGTCCAATCCCCTTTGGAAGGCATCCAGGCCAGATGCCATCACCACATCCTGTGGTAGGGAGTTGCACAGACTAACAACACGCTGGGCGAAAAATATATATTCTTTTGTCTGTTCTTACCCTCCCAGCCCTCAATTGGAGTGTATGTCCCCTAGTTCTGGTATTTTTTGAGAGGGAGAAGAGTGTCTATCCACTTGACTCAGGCCCTCATGGCCTGCTACCTTTTTTGTTTTCAAAGTAGCATTCATGTTACAGTTCAAAAAACCTGTAAACAGGCAACCAAGAGGAAGTAGACAATGAGGGAATTAAAAATTCCCTCTAGAATTTTCATGGCCGAATTCCCAACTTTTGCTGTTCACCCAGCACGACAAAAAGAGGAGAGTTTGTCAGTTATCTGGCAGGCCATGCATCTCTTGGTCACATCACTGGATAAGATAGAGGCTAAAGGAGGATGGAAGTGGCTACTCTCTGTCAGTTGTTGCTTCTCCACAGAAATTAGTATTTTGCCACTTTGCAGCCGGTTGGTGGTGACTTTGATGAACAGATAGTTCAGCTGTCCTGTGATGCAGAACACGGTGTACAAAACTCAGACAACACATTGCTTCCTAGCAACTCCTTGCCTAATAGAGATTCAGAAATAGTGCCATTGCAAAGGCAGCATCTCGACCAGTGGTTCCCAGCTCTGGGTCCCCAGGTGTTCTTGTTTTAATTCCACTTGAGATGGAAACCAGAAATCCTGTCCAGTTTATAGCGACAGCTTCTGGTAATGAAGAGCATCTGGGAACCCAAGGCTGTGAACCACTGACCTAGGGGCAGAGGAAATACACCAATATGACCCTTTGTCAATGCCTCTTAAGAGTCCACTGGGATATCCTTTCACATAATACCTTCCTGAGGGGTGTAGATGTAAGAGCGCAAGTAGGACTGGAGCCTTGACTGTAGGCTTGGCTTGCTTACACTGCTACTGTGGAAGAAAGAAAGGGAGAAGAGGGGAAACATATGGGTGAGACAGATAGAAGACAGAGACACATGGAATGCAGAAGCAATCGGAAGCAGTTAATCTCTCTTGCTTTTCATCTGAACTTGCTATCAAAGGTAATGGAGGCACTTCAGGGATGCATTTCAGCACCATGGACAGCTCATGCAAAGTCCAGGCTGAAACCCACAACAGATTCACTTTGTTCTGAGGGCCATCAGTCCCCCAATCACAATACCATACTCTTGAATGAGGTGGAAACACAGGCAGACTTCTGAAGAATACAATGAAAACAAAACCTAAAGCCTTCCATATTCCTAGCACAGATGTACAGTACATAGTTGCCAAAAAGACAGGAATACTGTACACGAGAAGATCAAACTTAATCAGCAAGAAGGGCAAAATATTTTTGTTTGGAAGCCTAGAGGTGAAGGCATAATAAATAAAAATAAATTCCAAATGAGGTGTGATGTAATATAAAAACAAAATAACAAATTGCATTAGACAAATGTAAAAAGAGTCAGGAGAAAAAGGCCTATGATTGTTACCATGGTGAGTTTGTAATCACCAATTGGGGGTCATCAAAGCCTTCATTGTTTGCTATTTTGTTCCCAATAGTAAGGAAATGCACATAATGTCAAAGATTCAGGCGATCAGATTTACATTTCTTCTTAAAACAATGGAGGCAGCTAGGTATAGCCCCATGGCACAGTGGTTAAATGCCTGTACAGCAGGTAAAACTGTGCTCACGACCTGGGGTTCAAACCCAGGTAGCAGTCTCAAGGTTCACTCAGCCTTCCATCCTTCCAAGGTCAGTAAAATGAGTACCCAGCTTGCTTGGGGTGGGGCAATGTGTAGCCTGCCTAGTGTAATTAAAACTGTAAACCGTCCAGAGACTACTTTAAGTGGTATGGGGCTGTATATAAGCAGAACACTTTGCTTTGCTTTCTTTGCTGAGCTATGTGTAAGATTTATCTAGTTGCTGATAAGGAATCGTGCAGGGAATGTCATCAGTTCCTATGTGGTACTTTAAGAAATCTTGCACAGGATTTCATGGGCAGAAGGGAGACAATCCCACAGAATGCTGTGGGAGTGAGAAGCATCTACCTTTGCAACCCTACCCCTCAACTTGCCATCCCCATATCTATGCGGGACCCAGTCACAGCATTTAGTGCCCACCTCCAAAGCTATGAGGGAGAGGGATACACCTGGAGTCACACTGCCCCGCCCAACTCTTTCTTCCACTCATTCCCCACATTTTGGGACAGCATTGTGTTGACTTGTTTCAAGTGCAATTAAAACAAGCAATGGCTTCGGGATTTACCTTCTCTTCGGTGATTTTTTAGCCAGAATGTTCTTCAGGTAATCTTTGTAATAGTCACTCCCAGGGATCTTAAACAGAACAGTACAAATACACATCACAAGAGCAACACGACACCCATTTCTAAGACTTTGTGTGCCTATCCAGCTCTGCTCAAACTAGGAGAAGAAGGGAATGAGATCTTAATTGTCTCCATTAAACCTCAGAATCAATTCTCCTCAGTTTTAGCTTTCTACAAAAAGCATCAGTAAGACAGTAGAAATCAGAAGGAGACTGATATTAGGGTTAGTGTTTACATTGAATGAGAAAGCATTTGCTGGCCACATCCAGCCCTGGACGGAATGAACAGCTAGCTAGAGTCAGTGTTCTCTGCTCAGTTGAAATGCTATTTTTCCTTCAGAAGTTTGTGAGTTATTTCTTCTTAAGTTTTTTTTAACATGATTTAAGTACTGTTTTGGGGAGTTTGGAATGTTATTTGCTCTGTTATCTGGTTGGTGAAGATACTTTCGCTTTTGAGGGTGTGCTGTTGTCCAGCTACTTGTCAGTGATGCAGCTTTAAAAAGAAACTGAGAAACTGTGAAAAGATTTGCTTAAAGGCCCCATAATGTCTTGCTTATGTGAAGAGATAGAAACCCTAAGGCTTCAAAAGAAGTTGGCTGGGTTTGGGATCAGAAGTCTGATCAGCCATCTGACAGGAGCCTTGAATGTCTTAGGAGGGTGGAAATAAGCACACACACCCCTTCAGTAGCAGAGGGGAGCAGAGGCTCAGTCATGGTACACATGGAGGAAATGAAAAAAGAATTATCAAATATTTCTGAAGCCATGAAGGGTCTTATTCAGTTGGATTGTAAGGTGGGAGAATTGACGCTTGAGATTAAGGGAATTAGGAAAGATTGTCAGGGATTCAATGATGAATTTAAAAAACTCAAGAATGACCTTGCAAATGTTCATTCTGATCTTTCAAAATTTAATCAGAGATTTGATGGATTTAAGATGGTATTTGACACCAGTGAAACTGAATAAAATAAAGGGTAATTGTTCTAAGATTTGTGGGAAATGTGGTCAGGAAGTTGGTACATATGTTCATATGTGGTGGGAATGTGAAAAGGTACAAAAGTTTTGGAGACCTATTTTTAAAGAATTAAGTGATACATTTAAAAGGCATAGTCAATATTTGTTAAGATGGATTATTGACTTTAAAACTAGAGAGTTGATTACTAATCACTTGACAGGGGATTGAAAATAAAATAATAAATAATAATAAACTATTTCTATGCTGCCTTTCTCCCTGAAGGGACCCAAGGTGGATCACAGTACTAATTCAATACAATTAACAAATTAATATCAAGACAGATATATTAAAATACATTGAAATATTTAAAATATTAAAGATAACAAGATATTTTTTAATATTTAAAATATTAAAGATAACAAAAAACATTTAAAAACAATAATAAAAACACTATAAAACAATACTAAAACAAGAGCAGCAGCAGTAGCAGAGGTTAAAAGGCCCCCAGCCAATAAGACTGAATATTAAGATGTTATAAAAAAAAAAGGCTGCAGTTCTCAGCTCAAAGGGGAGGAAGTTCCATAATATTGGTGCCACCAATGAGAAGGTCCTATTTCTTGCCGCCGCCCCCTGCACTCTCCTGGGCAGCGGCACCTGTAGAAGGGCCTTCTCCAATGACTGAAGGGGATGGACCGGATTTCTCAGGTATCCTGGTCCTGAGCTGTATAGGGCTTTAAAGGTCATCACCAGCAACTTGAATTGGGCCCGGAAATGAATAGGCAGCCAATGCAGCTGCTGGAAGAAGCGTCCCACCAGAGTTGAACCACCTAGCTTCAGTAACTACATGGCCCGCCGCATTCTGTACCAGTTGTAGTTTCCTAAACATCTTCAGGGACAGTCCCAAACAGAGCTTGTTGCAATAGTCTAACCTTGATGTCACGGTGGCATAGATCACCATGGCCAGGTCTGCAAAACCGTCAACATTATAATGCCATTGTACAAAATGATAGATAATAAGGCCGCACCTGGAGTATTGTGTACAAGTCTGGTCACCACATCTCAAAAAGGACATAGTGGAACTGGAAAAGATGCAGAAGAGAGCTACTAAAAAGATTACTGGGCCGGGGGACCTCCTTTATGAGAAAAGGCTAAAACATTTGGGGTTCTTTAGTCTGGAAAAAAGGTGCCTGAGGGGGGATATGATTGAGACGTACAAAGTAATGCAGGGTACGAATAAGTGGATAGAAGGACACTCTTCTCCCTCTCACAAAATACCAGAACTAGGGGACATCCACTCGAATTGAGGGTTGGGAGAGTGAGAACAGACAAAAGAATATATTTTTTTCACCCAGCGTGTTGTTAGTCTGTGGAACTCCCTGCCACAGGATGTGGTGATGGCATCTGGCCTGGATGCCTTCAAAAGGGGATTGGACAGATACCCACAAAGTCTGAAGCAGCAATAGAAGGCACCGTGAGTCATTTTTGGTAAATTAATAAATTTGAGGGGAAGGAGGAGTGTAGGGATGCAGTGTGGTGTAGTGGGTAGAGCAACAGATTAAGACTCGGGAGGCCTGAGTTCAGAACCCTGCTCAACCATGGCAGCTCCCTGGGGGGGGGTGCAACTGGTAGAATCACTCCCTAAATATCTCACCTTGAGAGGCCTTTCAGAGTCTTTATAGGTTGGTCTGACTTGATGGTATATAACGGCAACAGATGGGGAAGCAAAGAGGCTGGGCGGTGGTGGTGGTGAGCTTCACAGGGAACCCTTGTGACTGACTGGGTGTGTCCCTTTGGGCTAGCCCAGCCTTTTTTTAATGTAAAAAATGCACCATTCTATGAGTTACGTTTTGAGCCAACATCCTCTGTAGTCTCTCAGCCAACAAAGCTTTAGATCTTTGGAGAGCACAGGCTTTCTGGAGCCATAGGACTGATGCAAGTGTCTGCTCTGAGAAAGAATTAACAGCAGCCCTGAGATCAGAACCAGGAGGAGAACAAGGAAGAGTGAAAGGAGGGGAGGTGGCCCAGGAAACTCAGTCCTTTCATAGACCACAATGACTTCAAATTACAGCCCGTGGCCATGGGCAACTTAATGCAACGAAAAAGGCCCTCTAAATGTAAAACGTGTACATGCTAATCAATAGTTCAGAGAGAAAATTCATTGGCTTGCTGGCCTGTCTGTTCTGGAGGAGTTGAAAAGGTGCTGCAACCAGTTTGGACCTTGGATCCTCATCTTTGCAAGACATTTTGATCGCTGGTAAAAGGAAGCCTGAGCCCCATCTTTTCAAACATTCAATGCCCAGCTATGGTGTCATGAAAACAACGAGGCTTAAGGCCCATGGAACACTGGGATGTCCTGAGTAACCATCCTTCTCCTATCTCCGGCTTCTCCATTCACTCTGACTGAGCTGGAGTCCTCAAAGTAACTCAGAGAGGAACAGATTTCCCCAGTATAAGTACAGTGGTGCCTCTACTTACGAGCGGCTCTACGTACGAGCAATTCAACTTAAGAGCGGAAAACCGTTGGTGTTTTAAATACTGCCTTACAAATTTTAGATGCAGTCTGCTCTACTTACTTTTTTATTTTTTTCATTTTATTTTTTTGATATTTTAGATCCGGCTGCTCAACTTATGAGTTGTTCAACTTATGAGCATGCATTCGGAATGGATTAAACTCTTAAGCAGAGGTACCCCTGTAGTTTGGTCTTGCATGGGCAATTGAGAGCCATCCAATTTGCAAAAGACAGGCTTCTCATTTATTTGTAGGGGCCGATCCAGGTTCCTGCAGTTCTCAGCTTTCCTTATTGAGAAAGTCACCCCTGTGGGCTTTGCTAATTGTGACTGTAAATCTTGAATATGACTACCTATTTGCTTGAGCAGAGCTGGGAGGAAAAACAACCACATTGCCTCTCATACCCCAAAGCTAAAGAACTTGTGAGAAAATGGGTTTTAAAAAATGGTTGAGGCTGTTATGGGATATAGGAATGTTGGGACCTCTTACAGGCTGCGTGGTGCGTGTGGCTGAAGCATCGCTCTTTGCTTTGACCAAATGAAAGCAAAAGGATTGGGAGGCAGCATTGTCCAACCATTCCCAATATGGCCCTCCCTCTCCCTCTCCCTCCCCCCCTCTGTGTGTGTGTGTGTGAGAGGGGGGGGTGCATCTGATTCGTACAGTCTCTTTAAAACGTCTTGTATAATTTCCATCTGTCCTGTCAGTCCTTGCTAACAATTGCACAGGTGCTAATTACCCAGCTACAGACGTCTGGTGCAGGAGGGGAGCGCAGTCGCACTCCTGCCAATAGGAGAGTGGCTGCCTCCAGCTGGAGGGAGGGCCCTGGGTGACCCTCTGGAGTGGGGAAGAAAGAACATTCTGTTCGCCGTGAAAGGGAAAGCTTGCTTCTTAGTCTACGGTTGTATAAACAGGAGGATTTGGCTAAACCCTAAATACCTCCTGCAAACTTCTGTGTTTAAGGATCAGGTGTTTTGTCAAGTTTCTAAGCTTCCTTTCAAAAGTGAGAGAGGGAGAGAGCCAAAAGACAGAAATATCGTTTTAAAAGGAAGACCAACATGCCAGCCATCAGCTCTGCCAAATGATAACCCCCCACCACCCCCACCATCAAAGCTTAAAAATTATTTTCTTTCTTTCTTTCTCTTTCTTTCTTTCTTTCTTTCTTTCTTTCTTTCTTTCTTTCTTTCTTTCTTTCTTTCTCTCTCTCTCTCTCTCTCTCTCTCTCTCTTTCTTTCTTTAATCTAAATCACACCTCCCAGACTATATTCTAATTCAGGTAATTTTAGCATTGCATTTTTTCACCGCACCACTTAGAATCCCCTCGCCATCTGGGTGGTGAATGCTGGGAGTTGTAGTCTAACAAAGGAACATTTCCATGCTCTGATCTACCTGGGGGTGAAGTTGTTAATTCAAATCAGTCTAAACGGTTCATCCATTTTTGTGACACTGTCTCAGTACAGTGCCCTGCGGCCAAGAACATGCAAGAATAGCTCAGAGGAGGAGGAGGAGGAGGAGGAGGAGGAGCAAGAGAGAGGGAGAGAATGGTGCACTTGCAAATTCATTTGTACAATATGACAGAACAGAAACATGTGCAGAAAATAATATACTTTCCTGGCATTTTGAAAAACCACAGACGTGTATGTCATCTTGGTATTTTCAATCCTGCCAAGCTGGCCAGGTTCCATTCTTCACTTCTATACGGTACATAAAAGCTGTCCATTTTCCAAAAATCTATCTGATATTTACCCTGCCTTGCATAATTTGCACCTTCTTTGCAGCAGAAACAGCTGGGGAGTTGGAAACACTCATTAGTCAGGCTCACATGCTCAACTGTGACCATCTGATTTCTATCTCACTGCAGCGTTCATTGTCTGAGAACTCCTGCCAATCCTTCTTTCCAACCATGTAAAAGGCAGGAACATGCTGAGAGACAAGCAAATGCATGTTTTCCCCAAAAAGTCAACATAATTAAAAAAAACCCCTGAAAATCACTCAAATGAAAACAAGAATGAAACCCCACCCACCCCCCAAAAAACTACCACTGAAGCCATGGCAGTTATTTCAGAAAATGATACCCCCTCATGGATGTCGTACATTTAAAAACAACAACAGCCTCGTGTACTAGAATTTGCAAGATGTTGTGGATAACTATTGGTACAGCTGACGAATGCCATTTTTTGCTGTGTAGGAGGGAAGACCTGAATGGGAGGGATTTTAGGTGCAGGAGGGAAGGCGTGGATGGGAGGGATTTTAGATTTTCACAGGAATGACCTATTAACACATCCTGAGACTCATGGTGAACCCAAAAGGAGCCTAACCTCATACATATGCTCACTAGTGAAGCTTGTACTGCTTTTCCTGGATGCAAAGTCACATTTAAAATAGGTAGAAAACCAAGAGAAGTGCATAACATAATGTCAATAGGGAACATGTTTTGGATAACAGATTTTTTTTTAAAGGGAATGCATATATATTCTAGAAAATGGGCACAGGAGACACACCTACAAAGTCTTGCAGACTGAGATGAGATTTGGAGAAACCCAACAAGGCTGCTCATTTTTCACACCCCCTGGTTCTGGCTGATGCCGATCCTTCACCATTATATCCTTAGCAGGCTGATGGTACTCTGACAGCTGGGGTGAAAGCCAGGCTATTCTTCCTATCGGTCTTTTATTGAAGGTAATTGAGGATTCACTATCTTTCGGGACAACAGAGCAACATTGTTGTGCCTTACCTCATCCGCAACCACCTTTTCCTTCTCTCTGAAGCTCTTGACAAGCCGAATTGGATACCAAAGACTCAGAACCAGGAGGCACAGGATGACAGGGAGATACGAAAGCAGGGAGTAGTACCTATAAATCTGTGACAGTCCCAAAAAAAAAACACGAAAAGAAAAGAAAAGAAAGAAAAGAAAGAAAGACAGACAGAAAAAGAGGAAAAAAAGAGAATTATAAAGAAGCAAACACATTCTGTGTTTGTTATAGGTTTACATGTGGTTCATAGAAATTGCACTCCATTCATAATCTTACTATACCCAAACAATACAACTTAGACCAAGATCTTTGAAAAATTTGCTTGTTTGTTTTCAGAACTCTTGACATCCCACCATGTTAGCTGGAGGATTCTATACAGAGAGAGAGAGAGAAAGAAAGAAAGAAAGAAAGAAAGAAAGAAAGAAAGAAAGAAAGAAAGAAAGAAAAAGAAAGAAAGAAAATAATTTTTAAGCTTTGATCTCGGCTGTTTCTCAATACCCGCATCTCACAAAATGTGATTTCTGTTCATAATTAATGTTCTCCTCCTGGGAACAATGGCAAAGTGAGAGAGGCCTTTCCTCCAGTGAGTTTCTGGAGAAACCAGAGGCATCTTATGCTGGGAAGGAAAATGCTCAAAGGAAGCAAACAGCTTCCTTCATATTTTAAGATGCTAGTTAGAAGAAGCATATCTCCATTCCTGTCTTTCAATGTCCCCACTAACTTCTCTTTGGCACTTTCTGGAAGCTAAAAGTAGAGTAGGGTGATGAGTTGTTTTGCCTTGCCTTGTGTTGTGGAAGCCCTCAGAAAATGGGATGGGAGACAATTTTGTTTTGATATTTGTGCCTAGGTGAACTAATCTCATGGGTATGTCCTGGGTGAACGTATGGTCCAGGGCCTTCTCCGTGTCTACTCCTAGGTTGTGAAATGCCTAACCTAAGTTCCATCAATACTTAGGTGAGCATTCTCCCTTTTCCCCTTCTGTCAACAGTAGAAGACTCATCTCTTCAGGTAGGCTTTTAATAGCTCTAACTGAGTCCCTGGATGTTGATTTTTAGCTAAGGAAATTTACTTTTAAAGTTTCAAGTATTTTAAATTGTTTAATGGTTTATTATTATTATTATTATTATTATTATTATTATTATTATTATTATTATTATTATTATTATTATTATTATTATAGTTTAACTGATTTTTAATGTGTAATATATATATATTTAATTTTACTTATTTTAATATGTTGTGAGCTGCCATGGGTCCCTTCGTTGGAAGAAAGACAGCCTACAAATAATACAAAATAAATACATAAAATAAATTAAGATAATGCTGTTATCTTTTGGACAGTATCCTCAGGACTTTGCATATGATTCTCAGCTCAGAAATTCTGTACAAAAATGTGTATGTTAGGGAAAGTTGTGTTCAAAAACACACATATTAGGAAAGACCAAACATGAAAATATATGTGAATATGTATCTCTCTGATAGAGTAAAATGATGCTGAAATTAACAGGGATGGCTATGATGGACTGACTCAGACCAGAAATTGACTCCATCATTTTTCAGATATGATATGATTGTAAACAAGTTGTAAGTGATTCTATCAAATGTATTGGACTGTGACTTCACTCCTAGACATTTGGAGTGACTTCCAGTATCACAAGAAGAAACGTTCTGCCTTTTCCTTCTGTCATTTTGAATACAGATAATAAACAGATTCTCAGATGTCCATGTTATGTCCCATGGTCAGAGCTTGGGAAGACTACCTTCTAGACTACATGTCCAAGAATCTTCTAGCCACCATAGCCATGCAGGTAATTTGGGAGTTGTAGTCCTGACAGTAATTATTCCAAATTATTTCTGACATTTGGATCTGGGATCCTGATCCAAGTCATCCCAGCCAGCCAGCCAGCCAGCCAGCCATGGTGGGCCATTCCTAACACGGAGCATGCCCTGTGGCAAAAGCACCACTCCCCTAAATAATTTACTTTTAAATGTAAATTCTTGGTCTTCAAACAATCTCTCCTTCTTGGTCTGATTTACCTTGGGCGACTGTGGGCATTCCACCTTCTGCCAGAGATGGACCACACAATGGCACCAGGACAGCAAGCAGCCAAAGAGGTACCCCACTCTGCGTTGAACAGTAGCACATGCAATTAGGGGATAGTAGAAGGCAGGGTAATAGAGCAAAGCCATGATCTTCCAGTACTCTAAAGAGGGAGATCAAGGGGAAAAGAAGGGCAAAGATTACAAGCTGAAGTGGGATGGCCAAAGCAGCAATTCAACCATCCAGGTCATGCTAACAGCGTGTAGAGCAAAGCCGGGGCCAGTGAGAGAGACCACTTGCAACCATGTGCTAAGGTTGCTTTGTATCCTTCCATGGGGGGCGGGGGGGGATCATGGGGGGCTGTCCAGTGATAGAAGGTAATGTTGACAGAGCATGGAAGTAACTCACTCCAAATAACTCATATGCTGTTTTGTTGTTGTTGTTGTTGGTGGTGGTGGTGGTGTTGTTGTTGTTGGTGGTGTTGGTGGTGTTGGTGTTGGTGTTGGTGTTGGTGTTGGTGTGTGTGTGTGTGTGTGTGTGTGTGTGTGTGTGTGTGTGTGTGTGTGTGTGTGTTGTGTGTTGTGTCATTACAGTTGTTGTGACTGACTCTTCATGACCCCATGTCCATGGAGTTTTCTTGGCAGGAATACTGGAACGGCTTGCCAGTTCCTACTTCAGGCTCCTACAGCATCTGATATTCCCTGGTGGTCTCCCATCCAAGTACTAACCAGGGCTGACCCTGCTTAGCTTCCAAAATCAGGCAAGATTAGATGTGCTTAGAGTTAAATCCCATCAAATTGCTTCCAGTTTATGTGCACTCTAGTTGGGTTTCAAAGGTATGTGAGATGGTCAAAGATATTTAGCTTTGCCACCCTCAGTAATTGCACATGGCTTACGTGGATTTGAACCAGGTCTTTTGAGCCCTCGTCTGACCCTCAAAACACTATATCCCAGTGGCTCTCAGGTATAGATTAATCGTACCTGAGTTATAATGAAAGCATATTTGCATTATATATGCCTGGGATGTAACTACTGTACGTTACATGAAAGTATAACTACATTACATAATGACAGTAACTCATTCACAATAATCCCTATGGATCACTGAGTCCAGCCCCTAATCAAGAAGGCACAAAGAGGAATTGAACTGCCAACTTCCACAGCCAAGAATATAAATGGTACCATTATGTTCTACTTTCAGTGGTAGAACTTTTCCATTATTTTGATACATACAGAAATGGGGCATCACGAAATGAGGAAGGAAGAGGATCACATGGCTGTAGTGCTGTGTTGTGCTACCTTGTTGGCCTCTGTAGTGGGTGGCGAGTTGCCCAAGAGGAAAATGTGTTTTGCCTCATAGGTTGCAAGCTTATAATATTCATAGGTTGCCACAGCTCTTATCTGGGGTGCATTCCCAGATGAGAGGCAGTGGATCTGTGAATCATACCAGTTGCTCATAGGGAAAGACAGGGCGGTTATGACACTCATGGTTCAGTGGTAGGCTTCCTGGCAGCCAACTGATTGTGCACAATGGAAACACGAAAGCTGGGCCAGATGATCTATGGCATGAGTGGGAGAGTGCTGTCCTAGATAGATTTTTGTTGTGGATGGGAGAATGGTGAGCTGGACAGCCCTTTAGTCTGACTCAGCAGGGCTTTTCTCATGATCTCCGCCCACTTTTTACTTGATTTACTGCAAGTGTGCCACCCTGCCTGGGCTCATACATGTCTTCATGGTGGTAGACAATCAGCATCATCTGGCAGAAGGCTACACAGATGCTCTCTTGTGTCATTGCCGGTGACCTCCAGTATTACCTCGATATTGTGTAGAAGAGTCGGAGAGAAAGGGCAGGGGGTTGTTATCCAGAACCAGCACACACAATGACGAGAAAAGAATGCCGAACACGGCCACAGTCAATCCCTTTTTCCCATCTTCTTCCAGGAAACGCAGAGGACTGTGATGAACCAAGAAACCAGAAAGATAAAGATGAGAAAGTAACAACAACAACAACAACAATGTGCTGTCAATTCTGACTTATGGGTTTACCTTTCCCTTCCTCTGCAGCTTGATACGGAAGCCACTAAGCTATCTAGCTAGTTTTTCAAAGAAGAAATATGAGCCTCAAAGGAGGAAATGTAAAGGAGGATAGCCTCTTGAACCTGTTATTATGTGGACATCAAGCCAAGATCAGCCTTATCCACACTCAACAAAGGGCGCTTTTACACGACCCCTAAGATCTGCTGGTCCCTTAAATTCGGACCAGAGATCTTAGGGGCTTGTCGCTCTTCCTGTATCCCCACCCTGGCTGCTGGCTGCGTGAGGGGAGGGAGAAAAAAAAGGAAGAAAAGATCGTGGTTCACCTTTGTTCTGCCTTTGTTCTTGCGCAGCAACATTCCTGTCTCTGTAAAGGAGCTCTTAAAGGGGTGGGAGCCAAAAAAACAACAAACAGAAGCGAGGAGAGCCCCACACTCACTATTCCTTACACCGCATCAAACAATTTTCACCAGGGAAGAGCAGGTACAAGAAAAGTGCGCTGGGTCGCGCTTAGGTGGGCGGGGTCGCACTTAATTTCCTCTAAACTCCGAAGCTGGTGGGGAAACATTTTTAAGCTCCGGAGCTTGCAGCCATTTGCTGCGGAGTTTAGGGGTCGTGTATAAACGCCCAAATGCTCAACAGCTCCTCTGCCCTTAAACTGAAACTCCAATTCAATTTCAATTGATTGTCACTGTACATGCTGTATATACCTAGTATATACACATGCAATGAAATTTGCAAAAACACCCGTTGCTCACACCAAACGATACCTCAGGAGTCCAGGAGCGCCATCCCAACAACTTTTGTAGAGATTCTTCCGCTTCACCAGCAGAGATAGAATCAGCAATATGACCAGCTTCAAGGGAAAACAAGACAGGATCAGCCCTGGAGAGGCAGTCCTAGCAGATGAGTTCACACCTTTCCATCTCATCTTGAGGAGTATGGAGGCCCACCAGCTCAGGGTACAGTAGATGAAGGAAGCATTGGGAGGCACCAAGGCACATCCTTACAATGAAATGTGCATTTGTTTTATTCATTCAGAGATGGCATTTAAGAACAAACACATAACATTTCCAAGTAGCCCTCTATACAGGGACTTAAAACAAGAGGCAAATAATTATGTGAAGAGTACTTACTGATATAGGTGCCATACAGGCATGATAGAGATCATAAGGAATGGTAGGAAAACATTCTGGAATGACTTCAGGAGCCATGCTAAGGAAAGAAAAATGCAAAAGCCTTTTAGTATTTAGCAGTTCCTGAAAAGACAAGGGCATATTTGAGGGCTTGACTTGATTTGATACAATTAAAGCAGAGATACTCTGTGAAAATCTTTATTATTATAAATATTACTGAATTCAGAAGTACTAACATAGTAAGAGCATGGTTATTTCTGACTATTGAGAGAAAGCAGTACACTTAAATGAGGAACATTTAAAACAGGTTCTCCATTTCTGTTGAAAATTAATATGTAAGTGGAATTGGCTAGCAACTTGGAGATTTTCTCCTAGTATTTTAAAATGGAAATATGTGTTTAATCTATTTTCCAGAATCTGTGGCAGGTATTACTGCAAATGTCTCTGATTTATATAGAAAATTAAATCATGCAACATAACATAATAATTATATAGGTTTAGTTGCCCCTTTAGCTAGGTTGAGCCGATGCTTCAATTTTTAGAGAGGGGTCTTCTGTAAGTCATCATTCAACCCTAAGGGGAGAAGTCACTTATTTCATCTCCCTTCTACATGCACAATTATATTAAGCAATGCAAGTAAAAAAAATTGATGCATACAAAGCCATTTTCTAGGTCTTTAGAAAATATGGGTTTGAGGGCACAGTTCATGTACATTATGTTAATAAGTGACAATATATATGTTAAATTTGACAGGATTTTTAAGGAGCAAGAAAAATTAATCTAGGGGAGCTAAAAGAGCCAGCTTCATGTCCATCGATTAAAAGCATTCAATATGCATATCAGACATATATAATGAGTAGTGGAAATGCAGTACCATGGAAAATGGGTTTGAAGAATTAGAAAACACACCATAACAGAAAAGAAGTTAGTTCAGGCGAGGCATTAAAAAATCAGAAGAGGGGACTGAATTCAGGGAAAGATTTGTGGAGGAGATGGCCAAACTACCATGGAACGCAAAGTACAATTGTCCAAATGAAACCAACGTTTATGGATATTAAGTAATGGTTTGCAAATGTTGTTGTAATGACTCTTCCTTGGTAATGGAGGACCCATCCAATGGTATAAATTCAAGGAGAAGAGGAAAATTATGAAGCTATGATGATGAAGCCTTCTGTCTGGTCAACGCTTGGATA
>JAHTLZ010000252.1:9178257-9203353 GCA_023846285.1 Phrynocephalus versicolor | reverse complement strand
GAAGAAGAAGAAGAAGAAGAAGAAGAAGAAGAAGAAGAAGAAGAAGAAGAAGAAGAAGAAGAAGAAGAAGAAGAAGAAGAAGAAGACTTCTATCTTCCATCCTCTTGACTGAAATCCTGTTCTGCATACCTAATGCTGATTATGTTATCACCAGTAGCAAAATGCCACTGATTTATGGCAGTCAGGGTTCATATAACTGGTACACAAAGTGGCAAAGTGGTGTGGACCCTGAAATCTCAAAATGGAACCTTTATTCAGAGCAATTTGCTGCCGCTGCTGACATCATCCCCTTTCCGCATGTGAAGCCACACACAACAGGATTTCCAACCATGGATGGCTTCCAGGAAAACCAGTTTGGGAGGGCAAATTCTGAGCAGGGACATAGCGATAGAAGAGAGAATTAAACTGCCTCTCCTGACACCAGTTGCCCACTCAAACTGGCAGCCTTTCCGTGCCTGCTTTTCAATACAAACAAAACATAAGCAAACCTTTGGGAGGCTCACATATAAATGGGACCTCCATCTAGACGTTTTTTAAAAAAAAGCAAGAGCTTACAACAGTATATCACCAAGTTGAAATGTGTGCTGGTGTTTTAGAAAATAAACACTTAGACTTTGTAGCCCTGTGTGATTTACCCTTTTCTCCTCAGCAGGAAATGTTTTCTCCTCCCAGGGTAAAACAGGAGGGAAAATTGAAGGAAGAATATCCTTGTTTTTAATACCTATGGAGCTATTGCTGAGCAAGGAGGGGCCTGGGTGTGTATGGTGCCTTCATTCATGACTCTCTCGGACGACACATTTCGCATTCCAAGCCAAAGATAACATGGCGGTACTAGAGAAGTTGCCAAGTTCATTAGAAACAACAATGAACATTCTACACAACTCATTTTGCAGACACTTTTTTTGCCTGACACTGGATTGCCCCCAAGTCAAACTGTTTGCAATTCCCTTGAAACAACACAAATCATTCCACGAAAAAGCCAGACATTACTTGTTTGGTCCTAAGGAGAATGGAAGAGAGGTGGCGGGGGAGGGGCTCTGCTACTAGGCAGGAGTAAGGACATCACCTGAGGCACCAGATGCTTCAAGGGAGCCTCCTGTCCCTTGCTCTGGAATTGACTAGCTTCCCCCCCTCCCCACCCCATCACCTCTCTTGCAAGATACCTTTAGATACAACTTATTTTTTGTTTCCTCTGAAGTGGAAAATGTAGTAAAATTATCACAGCTGCCAGGATACATAGAGAACCCTCGGGAGCTATAAAATTCTTTTTCAGGGTCTGGAGAGAAATGCACCGGGGAACAAGTGGGATCCCGGTTCACATCATGCAACTTTCTAAGGGTTAGCACAAGGGAAGTCTGGACTCTTTTATTCATGCCCCTAATCTAGCTAATACCCAATGCAAAATGAAAAGGGAACACATAAGAACTCGACTCCTCAAATGAGTTGCACTTTCCATTTCTACTGAGCACTAACTGGGCCAGGAGAGCAAAGTTCCGGACCTTGTGAGTATTCCAAGCATGAACCATGTCTTTTTGCCTCAAAAGTACAGCTTCCTGTCTTCTTGGGCCCAGCTGGGAAAACTCCTCTTTGAGAACTGCAATGCCCTCAGTCCCCCACTTGCTTACTAGCAGGGCAATTCTGGAAGTTGGAGTCCAATGAGAGTGACACTTCTAAGGCCTGGGCCAAAGTAGCAGTGTACAAGCTGCATTTCTCTCTCTCTCTCTCTCTCTCTCTCTCTCTCTCTCTCTCTCTTTGTGAGAGACTGACCGAAGACTACAAAGCTTGCCCTTTGGGGCAGTCAGAGATTATTATGAGACACAGTGTCACAACGGGGCAAGAGAACACATTAAGAAGCTGACCTACTTAAAACCAAAGAGGACTAACAAAAGCTCATTCTAGGGCTGACACCATAAGAACATAAGCACCATGTAGCATGTTGCTCGATCAGCCCCAAAGGCTGTCTAGTTCAGGTGCCACAGTGGCCAAGCAAATGTTCCAAAGGGAAACCCACAAACGTTATCTTCCCCAGCACGAAGGCCAGTATCTTTTTTGGAATCATGGGCCGGTTTCCTCTCAAGAGCAGAAAAGCACTCATGTAAAGGTCCTTCCCTCCTCTGGCAGGTTTCATGTTGTGTGGCTGATCTTGCAAAAAGCACCAGAGAGGCTGTGCAAAGAGAAGCCCCTGGAACAAGAGAGGAATGTTGATGAATTTTCTCTTCCAATCCATATTTGTTAAATGGGATACTGATGGTTGGGTACACAGAGTCACAGGGGTAGGGTGTAGCAACCTCTGACTTGCTGTGATACAAACTGGAGATCACCTCACTAAATAGAGCACGACTTTACACACATGCAAGGAGGCAGTGGAACCTCCTTGTACAAATCCTACCATCAGCACCGCTGGCTGCTGCACAAGAGGAATGAGGTAAGAAGAGAATGACTATGGTATTGATACGAGACCTGCCACTGATGCTGGTGATCATCAGTAGTCATAGACAGCCTTAGTCTCCTTGAATGCGCCTGACCTTTTAAAACTACCCAAGAGGAGGGTCATCATCTTGTGACAGTGAGTTCCATAGTTCAATTAAGTGCTGTGTGAAGAACTCCCTAGGTTTTCACTCCATAAGTGTTCTGCAGAACCTTTCCCCCCTTGTAAACGTGGTGTGTGTGTGTGTGTGTGATTACTAGGCATCATCTGTGTTAGTCTGTGTTGTTTACTTTTTGAAGGTGTACAGTGCCACCTCACCTCCATTTAATATACAAATGTCAACTGGAGCGGTAACTGGGAACAGGATAAAATATTTTCCTGGATGATAGGATTGCAGTTTAGATTACCTGCTCTAGGACAGGTTGGATAACTCTCACTATTCTGTCCCTCAACAGCTGTTTTCCTTGCATTCTTCTTCTCTTTCCCATCTCTTGCCTTACTACTCTCCCACCAACATGAAGTAGTAGCTTTATTCTGCCTAGGATTAACCCTAGACAGCTGAGTTCTTGAGCAACCTAGTTTACTTGCCAGAAGACCTTCAATTATATTTTGTACGTCAATCACAATTTAAAAACCAGGTATCAAAATCAAATTATTTATCCTTTTGGACACATATTCTTACCCTACTACTACTTCCAAAAATGACCAGGGATCAGAATCTCTCTCTCTCTCTCTCTCTCTCTCTCTCTCTCATTGTCTACAAATCTTTGCTAACCAAATTCTGGATGTTAATAGGCATTTCAGTTAATTGTACTGGAGCCAAGATGAGGAGCACTTAATCACTGCCTTGGCACTGTCTTAGACAGGGCATTTAAGTTGATGAGATACAAGGAAAAGGCAAATTGGCATTGTGGTTGTGCAAGAATCATTTTGAAGGCAATTCAGAGTGGAGGCAGAGGTGTGAAACAATGACCCCTGCTCTCACCTTGCATTTTCTAGCTGGAGGTACTCAATAAAAGGGACTGGAAAACAACAGGGAGGACAAACATAGTATAACCCGGAACACATTAAACTAGGAGCAGCTAACAAGGACAACAACATGAAAACATCATTGTTATTGCTGCTACCGTTGATGACGGTGGTGGTGGTGGTGGTGGTGCAAGTGTGGTCGGATGAAATCCGGGCACCAGTGTCTTGAGGGAGAGAATGGCATGGAAGAACTTTCTCTTTAGCTCTAACTCCATATACAGTACTACCAATTAGAGATGGGCACGAAACGAACAATTTTCCGTTTCCGTTTCCGTTTTTTCATTTCGTTGCGCAACGAAACGACAAACGAATTTTGTCTCCAAAATGAAACGAAATGAACAGAAACACCGGAAATTTTGTCGTGCATTTTGTTTTCGTTACGGCAATACAGTGAACTGCTTTTAAAAAAATCACAAGAATCACAAAAAATAAAATAAATGTTAACGAAATGGTAACGAAATGAACGAAAATGAAAACGAATTTTTTGCAAAAAATTCACAAAAAACGGAAATGAACCGAAACAGACGCCCTAAAGGATAAACGACAAACAAATCTTTTTTTGATTCGTGCCTATCTCTACTACCAATAATCATATCTATTCTGGTCTCATTAGTGCATTAATTGCCATGAAGATGACTCCCCCCATATTAAAAACATAAATCAGAGGAAAGTGGGGGGGGGAAACAATCGTGACAGAGAAGGAATGAAACAGAAGAGATTGAGCCTTTCTGTTTTGCTGGGCAACAAGGACATTAGCTAAAGTAAAGCAAAATCCTCCAAATATTACAATTCATCAGATTTACTCAGATTTTTGAGTAACTGACATCTATTGATTTGGCAGCCATGAAACAGGAAGATGCGAAGCTTCCAAAATAACGTAGCAAGCGTTCACAACATGTGTTCTACTAAGCCTACATACTTTATATTTCTGCTGTCAACTCCAATGCCACTGCACACGACTCCAGAAACATTCTGAGATATGATTAAAACCCAAATTTCAGAATCAAAGTATGTACCATTCTGGGGACAAACTGCCCCAATTTAGCAAACATGGAAGTATATACAGTAAAAAAAAAAAGTTTCAAGAGGAGTTTTAGGAAGAGATTTGTTTAAACCCAATGGTATGGAAAAGGCTTTTGCTTACCATCCAATGCAGGCATCACACCTAGGACACAAACATTTTAATACTCACTCATCTTGGTCTCCAATTGGTCCGTACATGTACCAGTTATCATCATAAGCATTCAAAGATGGGTCCTCATTTGCCAGCCCTTGGGAAGACATCACCTTTTCTTCTTTCCAACAGGGAAAACCGGAAAATAGCAATATATGTTTATGAGTTTAAAAAAACCAAAAAACAAAAAAACCCTGCAGGTTTAACCCTCGGAGGTATTTGCAAGCATATGTCCAGCTGTTGTTCCACCCTGGCTAACAGATTTTACCAACTGCTTTTAGGCTGAGCCGCAGGGAGCCACATCTACGGACCCCTTTCTGTTCATTGAGCTGTGTCTTTCTCTCCCCCCCCCCACACACACACTCCAGCTTTGTAGAACTCAGTTCAAAGTGAGTTTGCCCTGTTTCAACAGCTGATGAGAACAAAGGAGGAGGGGAACTGAGACTGGTGGCTTTAAAAAAAAATCCAGCTCATGAAAGACTGGGTCATGACTGGAACAAGGAGATGAAAGAAACTCAAAATACGTTTAACGGGGGTTTCTCCCCACCCACTCTCTGTCTGGGTGTTTTCATTGCTTTAACAGGGGTCAATACTTTTCCTTATATCACAGGGGTTTTGCGGTTCCAGGAGGTGCGGCCGCCGCAGAGCTTCTTTTATCTTTATCTTTATTTGTTTCATCCCATTCTTAATGTTTTAAAGTTTGTATTTTAATCTAGGCACTAAGGTCAGACACTTGTTTCCTTATTTAAGGCACGCGTGCAGGGCAGCAGCTCGCAGCGTCTCCGTGTGGTTTGGTTTTATTATCTCAGCTGCAGTGCAGACTTAGCAAACCAGTGATAAACACAAACTGCAGTGTTTTTATGAGTAAAGATGAAGCACCAAATACTATTTGATCTGTTCTTCCGAGAGAGAGAGAGAGAGAGAGAGAGAGAGAGAGAGAGAGAGAGAGAAATTCTAAGTCTCTTGGAAGGCACAAGCAATTGAGGCTAAACAGCTGGCCTTTTCATATGAGAATGTGACAGTTTGAACCTACAACCTAAATGGGAAACAAATACCAGAGATCCAGCCCAGGCCAATCAAGGAAGAGGAGCAACTAAAGATTAATGGGCTCCTAACAGCTAGTTTCCCTGGGAGTACTTTTGCCTGTTTCAGCCATTATTACTTTAAGCAACAGGTTTGGAGCCTTGAAAATTGAAAGTTTTCTGCCAACTCAGAAGAAGGGTGATCTGTTGGGGTTTTTTTTTCTGCACCTCTTTCCAAAAAGATGCTTTAAACTCCCCAAAGGATCCCTTCCCTAATTGTTTAGGTGAACAGTGTCTCTCAAGGAAACCTGCAAATGGTCTATATGGAATGTGGCCTGGGTAAATCTTACAAAGACTCCTACAGGCAGAAAAAGCAAAGAGCGTGTGTGGAATCTAAGTAGTCACAGTGGTGACAATAATCTGCAGAGTACTCTACAACAAACAGCTTAACTCCACTAGAGTTTCTCAGAACTCACAGATGTGGCTGAAAATTGCCCCAGTTAATGGCAACCGGACGAAATGGGCTTCACATCCAGTGGTGATGACTTTTTAAAGTCAGTTGTTAAATATAAAACCCCAGAAAACATACTGAAAGGGGATGCACTGGCTTCCTCAGACATTTTTTGGCCAAAAGAGAACCCCTCTCACCTTTGAGCATGCTGAGACCCCACGTGTTATTCAAAATGAAAACTTTCTTGGCCAATTTCAAGATTACTCCTGTAAGAGAGTTAACTCAGAGAGTTAACTGTGAAGAGCTAAAATAAAACCTTGGAGCTGAATTGGCTGAATTCAATACCAAATGGGAGAAGGTTAAAATAAGCTTGGCTTCTTTGCACAACAAGGCCAAACCACTGAGAAGCACAACAGGCACAAGTTGATCCGCACAGTCAAGCTCTCATAGTAAGTGAAAGTACTTTGTTTATTAGCAGATTCAATGCAGCCGATGGACCGTCAACAAGATAACTTGATCTCCTTGGATTTCAAAGATACCCGGGGACATTGTATGAGTTTTTGTCAGAAGCATAAATTGTATCTAGGTCTGTGACAACATCAGTTCAAGAGCAGCCTCTGAATCCCACTTTATGTCCCAAAATAATATGCCCCAATTTGTCCCACCTCGATACAATGTGCTACAGTCAGCTTCCACTCAGTGTATCCCTATGCTTCCTCCTGATATGTCTGCCAGAAATAATGGGCTGATGGACCTATAGGAATCTACATTATCCTTGGAGCTGACAGCCTGACATACAGACCCGACCGCCCATGGTTATATTTCTATACATTCATGGAACATTGCAGGGTGGAACATTAAGGGTAGAGATGTCTCTTCTATTAAGTATCTCTCTGAGTTTGATGTCTTAATGTTGCAAGAGACATGGGCATTAGATGCACTCAAACTATATGGCTTTAATGTCCATCAGTTATGCACTACCCCCAGCAAAATATTACAATCGAATCCTGAGATGAGAGTTAGCAATAATAGAATTGAATGGTCCAAAAAAGATGCAGGGTTCGTTATGTGTTGTTCAGAACCAGTCAGGCCCCCACACTTTATGTTACCTTTCTTGCAATAGGCCAAAATAGTGGAATTATTGTATAGCAGGAATCACTGATAAAAGCATTAGTTGGTTCATTTACAGCAAAATACAGTACCTAAAGAAAGTTGATACCAGTAAGTTTAGCTCAAAGGTTCGGTTCATTTGGGAATTCAGAGATAACTAAGAAAATGCTTATATCTAAATTTCTACAAGAAACGAATAAAGGTTAAAAGAGCAGTGGACAACAAGCATCATGAGAGCAACTTATTAATGCCAGTAGAGTGACAGATACGAGAACCTTTTGGTGTCTCACAACAACAGTTACAAACATCCATTCAGTATGGGCAGATTGTCACATCCCTTCTGGAGTGTGGTAATCCCATTTCCATGATTTATATGCAAAAAGGAAAACATAGACCTTTCAACTGAATTGTATTATCAGAAGTTTTCAAGAATCGCCACCAGAATCAGCTGTTAAAGTAACTGAACATCTAAACTAAACATGTAAATCAGTCAAGGCTCCGGGTTGTGATGGCATCCCTCCTTAATTAATTAAAGGAAATGTTAATTAATTAAAGGAAATGTAGATTGATACTTACTACATCTTATTTACAAGATCATGAAGACACACTGGAGAATAAGGCACAGCCTGGAACATTATCTGTCTATGAAAACTAAGTCCTCACATATAATGGAGTTAAGCAATGTTTCATACTGGCCCCATTGTCATTTACTGTATTTTTCTGTGTATACCATACTACTTTTTTCTAAAACCATGATGCCAAACATTAAGGGATGTAGTATACACAAAAGTAAGCCTTTCAGGTTGGATGGTTGGAGGATTGCTTTCCCCCCTCTGTGGTTTGTTTTTTGCATGATTAGTTATTTTTAATACTTGGCCTGAGGGGGCATTATATTCCATCTGTTTTAAGATTGTTTCAGACCATATCTTTTTTATGGTGGACAACTGGGCCTGTAAGCCTGTTTCACCTCCTTGGAAGTGATTCAACCAAGATTTTTCTGAGCTCTTCCTCAGGTAACCTGCTGGGTTCTCCCGTATTGACTACTGCCTTTGAAGCTGATTTTGAGACCAGAAGAGGTTCTAAATACTGCTGCCAGGCTGGTGATGGGCCTTGTCAAATCTGATCATATGGCCCCTGCCCTCAAACATCTCCCCTGGCTTTGTGTTGCCTCCCGGATCAGGTTCAAGGTTTTGTCTATCACATACAAAGCAGTTGATGGTTTGGGGCCACAGTACCTGTCATAGCACTCTATCCCAATATCATCTGCCCATTCCACTAGAGTGTTGCAGTCTCAAATGCTCCGAGAAAGACTTGCAAGTCTGTGACACTTTATTTTATTATTTTATGTATATGTATTGTGGATATTGGCCATTGACCTTAATAACATCTCTTTTTCTCTTTCTCTTTTTCTCTTTCTCTCTTCCTCTCCTTATTTCACAAAGGTTGAGGAAGGATCAAGGAATCCTGACTGTCATCATCATAATAAATTTTAGACCCATGAAGTCAGCTGCTTTTCAGATAATTTGTACAAGATGAAAGAATCAAGAAGTATGTAATTTCTCCTCCATATTGAATGTTTATGCAGTGTTTTGCAAACGTGCCAGTAATCTGAGAGTAATATTTTGTAAACTAAAGCTATCATTGCAAATTACCATGTGGATGTGATTTGGTTTGAGGCAATGAGTTTAGAAATCTCTCTTGTTTGATTAGAGACAGAAAGAAAACAGCTGTTAGATCACAATCTTGTATTTTGCCATGATGTTCCTATGGGTGGTCTTGGTTTGGTGGGCACTTCTCAACCTAGCCTACTTTACAAGATTGTTGTGGATGAGGGGGGGGGAGATAAGTGTTTATATCATTTTGAACTTCTTAGAGAACAAGCACAAGATGGTGGTAATAAGAAAGTGGCTAGAATTTTACATCCATGTACAGAAATGCTGGCCCCACTGAATTCAACCAAATTCCTTCCCATTTGCAAAACAGAAATTGAATCATACAATCATAGAATTATGGTGGTGAGGCCAAAGATCAAAGTGGATCTGACAGAACACAATCTAGAAAATGGGTCTACTTTGTAAATCTTGGCTCACTGAACAGACAGAGGGTGATGCATTCATTCACTGTCATTGTTTATTAGAAAAACTCATTAACAGAACTTGGCTAAGTCATTTTCTTCGCCTAAAATTCATAGAAACTTGCTTATTGGACATTTTGCCTGGGGGATTGTGAGCACTGTAGTCAAAAAAAACTAACTTGTCCAGGTTCTTCTCATCAGACTGCAGGGATAGGAAAGACACTTGTTTGACTGATCCCTCTTGCCCTGGAGAACTACTGCCAAGAAAAGTAGAGAGCGCTCTTTACTGATAGCACATCATTGAAAGAGGGAAATCTTTAAGGCTAGAAGATGTCAGACTGAACACCATGTGCTTTTGACATCTGAGATTTTGCTGATTAGCTTTCTTTGTTTGTGGTTAGTCACCAGGAGTTAAATGCAGACTTCATTTGCAAGTCTGAGGGCTTTATCTGCTAGAACCCAATCTTGGTGATACTGACAGTGACATGATTTCAAATTTTAATGAAGTGCTGTCTGGAACATATACAGTAGTTTGGCCTCTATAGTGACCAAGGCCAGATCCCATGCTACAGTATTTTCCTGTGGGTAAGGAAGGAGGTGATGGTTGCTGACTGGTTTCTTTTCTGCTTCTCATGTCCATACCAGCAGTGGGCATTTCCTACCACACATAAGGGCACCAGGGTACTTTCTGGGACAGAGGAGAGGCTTCATGACACATTCAGCTCTTTGTCCTCCAATAAAAAGGGGACAATCAGGAGGTTCAGAAAGAAAAGCCACAGGGTTACCACTGCTACTACCCTTCTAGCATCTGCAACTTGAGGCAGTTGCTTCGATTACCTTCCAGGTCTAGCCAAATGAAATACCTCCAGCAACAGACTGTCCCAACACCAAAAAAATTCCTCCCACTGGGAGGTTTCTCCTTATAGTGAGCTGAAACATGCATCCCAGCAGATCTACTCCTATTGTCTGGAAGTGACTTTGGGAAAGTTGGTCCTTTTTTGTATTTCATGCCCTGCAGTTACCCATGCTGACTGGCTGACTGGACTTCGATAGGTAAAGTTATATTTTCTTTTAAATTTTGTTAAGATCTGGTTTGGAATAACTAAGAAGAAATGTGCACCATCTTCTGCCTGACAGCCCATCAGATATTTAAACATTGCTCTCTCTTAATCTCCATACCAGGCAGTTCCCTTCCCCACAAACTGAGGTCATAACCTTCCCTCATATGGCATTTCAACAGTGCGTTAATTAATCCCTGTTATCTTTCTGTAGGGAAGGCAATTCCTTTCATCTGTCTTACTATGGGTAGAATCATTTGCAGGCTGTTGGTTGTGGTGGAGGTTGGGGAGAGATCTGCAGATCCAGTTGCCCTAGATCACTGTGTTAGATCTCGGCTTTTGCTGCATAATGCTTAAAATTATTTTTGAAGGAAGGGTATTCTTTGGTGGCATTGATGGGGCAGGGCAGGAGCTTCGGAAACTGTGGGGTTTTGGACAATAAATCCTGGAAAGCCTGGAAACTGTCAGCAAACAAGGTCAAAAGATGGACATTTCCAAACTGTGGGGAGGCCGACACAAAAGTCAAGAGGGGGTGACACGTCTGCTTCTTGCATCCCACTCCAAAACTGCTTCTTAGTCAGTTATGTCATCTCCCTCTCTCCACTTCATCTAGGATTTACAAGTGCCACACTTGGTAAAGGCGTGTGCACTGAAAACTATTGGCTGCAAAGTCAGCAGGTCAGCAGTTCGAATCCCGGGTGCCACACAGCGGAGCGAGCTCCCACTGATAACCAGCTCCTGCCAACCTAGCAGTTTGAAAGCATGTAAATGCAAGTAGATAAATAGGTACTGCCATAAAAAGCAGGAAGGTAAAACAATGTTTCCTTGCAGCCATGCCAGCCACGTGGCCACGGACTTGCACAACAATGGCTCTTTGGCTTGTAGAGACCGACACGACTAGCACACATGTGCAGAGGGAACCATTACCTTTTTATAAGCCTTAGAGTGTTGGTTTGCTGTGAGTCCCAAACCCCACAGTTGCAGTGAACTTAGATCTTGCAGGATCAAAGCTCTGAGACATTTTGATTAGCAGATTCAATGATGATATCTCCTCAAGCTAAGACTGGTGGCTCCAGTTCCACAGGGATGAATAATCCAGTCTAGGTTTTAACCCATACTTTACAGGAGCTATCCAGGGTGCTGAACTTAGTTTGCAGGTGCAATTCAACACCTCAGATAAATTTTGGTAAATATCTGGAATAAACCCGGGGTGGCATCACCACCTTGTAAAACTAGAATGTTGGACACTTTTTCAATTGGCAGTTTTGACAAAGCAATGGAAATATTTTTAATTGAATCTAAGTGATGCAGTGATGAACTAGAAGAATAAAACAAACAAACAATAATTTCATTTTCCATTTATTCCTGCCAATGAATGGGAGGAAGCACTCAATTTGTTGATATCTTGAAGTGACTTGTTTATTAAGGCGCTTCATGATATCAGAAATTGACAATGGAGGGAGCCATACTAAATATAGACATATGTGGTCTCTATGCCATTTGGGTGTGAGGATTGCACCCAATGGGATATTGTATTACGACCTGACCTGAGGCAACCTTATTTAGACCACACTGGTCCACTCCAAAAGAGTCAGTGTAGATGGGCCAAAGACTCACAGTATTTCCCCACCAAAATGACCGACAAGTTGGGAGGGGTTGACATTTTGGTTACCATTTGCACTGTGCTTGAAAAGGCCCTGCGTTGGACTACACCTTGGGAGGAGTACTTTGTCAAATTGCACCTGACCATCAGGTAGACCGAGATCCACAAGAGTGTGTGCCGAAATAAAACTGTCAGTCTTCAAGATATCACATGACTCTGTCTCATCTTTGCTATGGCAAGACTCGTTTGCCTAACTCCAATGCAAGTCACCCAAAGGAAGTGTGAATCAGTATGTTTGAAGCTTTGTTTTAGCTTGCTGGGTTTTTTAAAATAGTGCTCAGAATGGATGACATAGTCAGCAAAAGAGCAATGGGAGATGTTTTAAATTAGAGTGTACAAAGTGCAGCCTGTAGGCTGTGGGAGGCCTCTAAGATCCCACAACTTTACCAGACTTCACCCTTCACATCCTAGTCCCCCTGGCTTTTCCCCCTTGAAGTCGCAAATTATGCAATAATCTACAATTTGAAGGCAACATTGTGGGTCTGATCTTGTGAACATAAGGCCAACCCTACTCCAGATATCCACAGGATAGAGGTACATGATTGGTTGTGAGGCTGAGAACTTTTGGACTACAGTACTCTGCTCCTGGCATATCTATTTGGGGGGGAACTGTAGAAAAAAAGAGGAATTTTTCCAAGCTCTGATTCTTGTATAGCTCCTGTATAGCTGGTATACATTCTCTCCCCGGAGAAGAGTGGAGAATCAGTAGTGTATTAGTTTGTGGAAATGGAAACCCTCTCTCCATCAAAGCTCTGTTGGGATGAAAGGAGGGGCACACAGTGAGTGCCTTGTGAGATCCAAATCTTTCTCTCCTCTCTCAGCATGGAGCCGACACTCCACCCTGGGCTTGCCCGAAACCCGATCCCTTTGCTCTTCGGTCTAACCTCTGGCTAAGAAAGCACAAAAGCTTTGATCGGAGAGACTGCCAAGGAGGAGAGATGGATGGCTGCAATAAAGCCCCAAATGCCCAATTCATTTCCCCCCACCATCTATCACTCCCCAGGGACCATTTTGCTTCTCACCAAAATGAAAAAAAAAAGAGCAACAGGGAATTAGAAAGATGAGGGTGCAGGCAGATGAGGGCCGGAAGGTGGAAATGAGAACATATGGCACATGGCTTTTAATAATAATAATAATAGTAGTAGTAGTAACAAAAAGATAATAGATTTTGGGCAGCCAGCATTGCCACAAGGGAAGGAAAAAGGCACACCTGAGTGAGGAGAATCAATTTACCTTTTGGCCATGCTGTCTGGGGATCATGAAGGGTTTAATCCTATACTTCTGGAGGACCTCCAGGTTTGCCCTACTACAACAATGGTGTGAGATCATTTGAGTTCTGAAGGAGAAGAAACCCAACTGTGTAAGCTATGCTGCTGAATGGGAAGTAGAAGTGGCACTTTTGAGGAAATACAACATCCCCCCAATGGCCATCAGAAGGAAGCATCTCTTTGCATCACCTGATCCCAACACACTAGCTACCCTTCCACGCTGCCTCCTCTTTCCCTTGCAGGCCATCCTCTGTCCTGTCCTCCACTCCCCAGTGGCATCATGCCTCATCATAGTTAAATGCTGTTCATGTCCCAAATCATGTCAAGATCCCTACACAACTTGGTGAAGTAGGTTAAGTTGACTCCTGGCATTTGTTAAAGTTTTGTTTTGGTTCGGCCTTGGGTTTCCTCCCATGTGTTGCTCCATTCATTGTGGCTCCAGGGCTTCCACCTGTGCTGTTTGTGCAGATGCTAGTGAAACTAGCAGCTGCAAATGTGGGGAAGATGATGAAGCCCCAAGCCACACCGCTATTAAATTCCAGGGCATCTGTTACTGGGAAAGATGGGTTGATGGAATGTGTATGTACAGTGACAATGCTCTCATTCTGTCTCAGCCAGGTGGCATTTTGCAAAGCTAACCAGGCTCAACCAGATTTGTGCTTTCAGCTTCTGAATCTTCTTTTCTTTTACCCCCGCATACAGTGCTACTCCGTGAGCAATGTAAAGAAGAAAAAACATTACTGGAGCCCTGCCAAAAGGATTTGAACCGTGGCTTGCTTCCAGGATTTTTAACAGGCTGGCAGGCATTCCTTCTTTATCAAAAACTAAGCACAGAATCCTACAATTTATGCACAGTGGCGTAAGTCAAATGGTGTAAACTACAGTAGCAGTGACATGTCACAAATTAAGAAGTCAGCGCTGATATTTCTCACTGCATGCCGTGTTATGTGGCAGCTGTGCAATACAAAGTATTGGCAATTATAAAGTTGCCTTTTGGATGTAACAAATAACGTTTAAGTTACTTGGGTGTTGGGAGTAACCTTAAAAGGACATTTTAAGGTATTGGTAGGGGTGTTGATGTTCAGTTTCTACATAATTCTCTTATCAGTCCTACTGTAAGTGGTGAGAGAATTTTCTTTTATTTGGTCATTCATATGTCATGACTATGGATATGGGTTCACGAAGAGTCGGTCACTACTGTAATGACACAACACACACATGTCATGACTGTAACAACACAACACACACACACACACACATACTGTACTGTACTTATGCAAATACTGTACTGTAGTTCCAGGGTGCAATATCAGAATTGGACATTAGAGGGAACCAGAAAGTATTTGTAGGTACTTTCCAAACCGTTGACAAGGCCAACACATTAACCACAAGGTAATGAATTATTTGCATGATTAGAGCAACAATAACAATTATTTCCAAATGGCTGAGAAGTAATGAATAATGAAGTGCGTTCTTTTAAAAATGAACAGTAACTCTTCTGAGCTCTGATGGCAAAACACTAGTTATGGATTTCCTTTTCAGTATAGATTCATTTGCTTTGTGGGCTAGGAGATAAAAATGTATTTATTTTAGTCAACTTTCAGAGTGTATGCTAGCTTTTGTTTTATTTTGTTGATTATTTTTATTGCTAGGAAGGGGCGAGTTGTAAAGCAAGGATGTGGGAACATCAATCTAAAACAGGGGTCCTCAACCTAAGGCCCCGGGGCCAGATACGGCCCCCCAAGGTCCTGAATCCGGCCCCTGGGACCAATTGTAATCCCCCCACCTACCGCCTGCTTTGCGAGCAAGCCAGCCTCTGCAGCTGCTTCTATTGCTGAGGCAGTTCAAAGCAGTGGGCTATGTCACTTCTCCCACCCATCCCCAACTACCACCCAGATGATCAGCATGCTGGCTAGCGGGGCATTCAAAGTGGGAGGGCTGCGGCAAGGTCCCCCACTCCCCCCACCCACCGCCCAGATGGTCGGGGCGCCAGGTGCAGCCGAGCGGGGCAATTTAAAACAGGAGGGCTGCGGCAAGGTCTCCCACTCCCTCCATGGCCCTGAGGCCCCACCACTGCTCCTCCTCCACTCTGCCCACCCTCTTTCCCCCCTTTTTTGAAGATGGGGACAACATTAGCCCTCCTCCAATCTATGGGGATTCCCCCTGTTGTCCAGGACTTCTCAAATCCTGTATTATTGCCAATGGTTCTGAAATTACTTCTGCCAGTTCTTTAATATCATTGGGTGTAATTCATCTGGCCCAGGAGATGTAAATTCATTTAATGTTTCCAGGTGTTCCTGTACTAGCTCTCTACCTATTCTATGTTGCAATTCCCATCCTACCTCATCTACTCTTTGTCTCAGCAGATCTCTTTCTTCCTTTTTGTAGAAAACGGAGGCAAATGAAGATCAAATGAAGCCAGAACTATCTCTGGAAAGATGAAACTGATGCTGCCATACTTTGGGCAGATCATGAGAAGGCAAGACTTGCTGGAGGTGCCAATAATGCGGAGGGGATATTGGAGGCTGGAGGAAAAAGGGAAGACCAACTATGAGATGGATTGATTCCATACAGGAAACCCCGGGCGTGTGTTTACAGGAGCTAATCAGGGTTACAGAGGACAAGATTCATAGGGTTGCCATGAATCAGATACAGATTGGTGGCACAAAACTACAATAGCAAACTCTTTTCTGCAATTACATCATAACTTGACTCATGTACTGCTTCCAAAGGATTATCGTTGTTGCTGATAAAGATTAGCATTTCCCACCCTCCATTCCTTAATGAACATTCATCAATGGTTAGCTAACATCCTGAAGACTTAGAGCATTTAACCTCTGCCTGTTGAGGGAAGTCTGAAGCATGTTTTGGGTACATCAAAGGCACGGATGGAGGGAGGGAGGCTGACTGAGTAATCCTTACCCTCCCTTGGAAGAGGTCAACAACCAAAAAAATAAAAAATAAATCACAGCTTTCCTACAAAGATTCAGATTTAATCACTGTGGGTGGGAATCCCATTAGTTCTCCCTTTTCTGACAGCAAAGAGATTTAATAAAACACAAGAAGCTGGTTCAACTGCTCTAAAATTGGAACTTGCCTGTTCAGCTCTAAACACAAAACAAAAGATAGATTTTGATCCAAAGAGCCTGAGTTCATTATGGCTGAGGAGCCTGACTGAGATAGAACAACAACCATATTCTTTCTATGTCAAACAGAAATACATATTTTTTTAATCTGATGCTAACTTTATTAGGGGTCACTACAATGTCACCAATGACAGTATCGGTGATCTTCCTGTGCACCTTGAAAAAAACAATTTTGGACAGGCCGGTTGAGGGGTTTGGGGATTTGCAATCCGACAATTTGCATATGGTTCTATAAACAGAAATAAATACAGAGATTTAAAACCAGGTGATTTAAGGAGGTGAAGACTGAAAGATACATGCCTCTCTCTCTCTTTTATAAAAATTCGCCCTCTCAGACATGAAAGCAAACATTACTAGTGTTTTTTTAGTAAAAGCCACAAATATGACCCTGGGTTATCATTAGAAGTCTCATTTGCTCTGAAGAAAGGACAAAGCAATTTTTGGTCAAGCACAGTATCTGTTCATGAAATCCCTCCCCTGTACTTTGCCATCATGGAGGCCTCGTGATGGCCGTGAAACTTCCTTAAGGACGGGACTCCTGTGACAACAGCTCAGGTTAAGTAAAACTCTTGAAAAGAGAAGGAGCGTCAAAGGAAACAAAACACTCAGCTTTCAAGATGCTTGGAACAGTTGGAGCAACTACTTTGGGATTCCCCCCCCCCCCCCAACGTAGAAGAAAAGCACCAGCCACAATGCGACCACTGTTTTTCATTTTGTTAATTGTTTCTAACCGTACAAAAACATTGCAGGGAACAGAGATTACTGCCCTGGTTTCATGTGTGTCGCCATCAGAGGGAAAGAAAGAGAAGGCTTCTTAAGAAGCAAAAATGTTTCTAATACTTGAGCACTAATTAGCCAAGACCCATTCTAAAAGGGCTGCGGGGGAGGTGGGGTTGAAGTAGTTTGTTGTGTACTTGGGATCAAGCAGAATGCTGTTTCGTAAGAAATGACTGCTACCCCCCCCCCTTATACAATCATCCTGGCTTTTGGAACCCTTGCTAACAGCTATTCTTCAGCGAAGATGGAGAGGGATGGCTTCAAAATGTTTTTATATTATGTATTTTTTAAAATGAGACACATTAACAACACAGTCCTACAGGGGTCTTTTCAAAAGGAAGTCTCATTATTGAGTGCAATAGGGCTCAATCCGTAGGAAACAGGACTACATTGAAACTTGAGGGTTCAGTCAGTGGTCTCGCCAAAGGTGATCAGTAAAAGAAACACACAATTTAAAATAGGCTAGCTGGAAACACAACATTACCTGGTTGCACTCAAGATCTCCGAGGGCAGAGGCAGCTGCTATTGGTAGGGGAAAATAAACCCAGCAAAGCAAAGCTAACTTCTCACTGCAGGTAGGCAAAAAATCTTGACACATAAAAACTCCAGATTATTCAAAGCCATAATACAGCCCACACCTGTAGACAGAGTCAATCCCTTCACCCAGAGATCCCCTAAAAAAATCTGTGAGCAGCACCTCTCACACACACAAAAAGTCCTGGTCTGGAGTTGTGAGGTAAAGTGAACCCTCTTGATGGCAGCTGTTTCGGCAGCACAAACTTAAAGGCAAAGTTCAGCAGCTCTGCAGTCAAGTGGAGGATCTCTCCTATAGCCGAAGAACTTTATCCCCTCCTCAGCCAAACAGGGCTCGGCTTGAGGCCAGCCCTGGGGCTCAGAAAATTAAAAACAACTGCCAGCAGATTCTGCCTGCCTGGTGATTATCCATCCACACAATATTGGGAAGACAGGTAGCTTTAGTCATTCCCTGCCTCTCCTCCTGGACAACATTCTCTTCCCAGCATGGAAGCATTGTGTTTCGAGCCAGGTGCAAAAATGCACACCCACAAACCTTCTGAGCCAGGGGTGAGGATTGTGTCAGCAATGTGTCACCATCTGGTGGCTATGGGATTGAAGCTCCCATCAGCTTCCCAAAATGTTTGGGAATGATGAGTGCTAAGGATAAGTAACCCCTGAAAGGCAGCAAGGAACCCATCCCCCATTTCAGTCTTTCAGTCTGGCTCCTCTGTTTGTTCCAAATGCCCCGAGGGCCTTTGTTTTTACATGGAATGATGCACTCATTGATTGGGGTCAATAGTTTTGGTGGTGGCGGGCTCACTCACCTGTGTGTTGACCTGGGGGGGGCGCAAAACTAACTTTTGCCCTGGGCTCTGGAAGCCCTAGCTATGCCTATGATCCAGAGAGGCATTTTCCCCCAGGCCCATCCTCCTCACAGTTTTCTTTGGTGGGGGCATAGGACAGAGCCTTCTCTGTGGCTGCTCCCAAACTTTGGAACTCCCTCCCTCAGGAGGGCAGGCTGGCCCCTATTCTTCAGCAAATAGGTGAAGACCTTTCCTTCAGGCAGGTGCTTCCTGAGTGATTTTTAAATGGGGTGTTGTGTCTTTTTCCTTATAACCTATTTTTGGTGTTGATTTTGACTACCATTTTCAGTGTGTTTGGTCCTTTTCAATATTTGTATACTTAATGTTTTTTAGCTTTTTCATATCACCTTTTAATGATATACGCCACCTCAGGTGCTGTTTAAGGAGAAAGGTGGGGTAAAATTATTTTAAATAAAATAATAATAGATAAGTAATGCCCAATTTCCTGCTCTATAATATATGTAACACAGCCTTTGGACACATTATGGTATATACAATGGGTTCGGGCAGAGCTTGTTTTCTGGGTGTGGCTGGCAGGCAAGCAATACTTTGCTTGAAGTTACCAAGGCTCATGTGCAAACAAACAGAACAGAAAAGACTTTTGCATTTCTTGATCTCCCTCCTTTGCAGGGGTTGGGTGGAGGCATCTTTAATTCCATGGCTTGCACCCCAGAGCCTTCATCTATGTAGCAGGAGAAGAAACCTCTCTCTCTCTCCTCCAGATTTCTCCTCAGTAAGAGCCGGATTTTTCTTTTTGTTTTACTTCCCACTTGAGAAAAATTCACAATGAACTACAGGTAGACCTCAGGAAACCTGATATTTGAGGGTAAGGCTTGAGCAACAGACAGACATCTGTCGGAAATACTGTGATGGGGGTTCCAGTATGGCAGGGGGTTGGACTGGATGGCCCTTGAGGTCTCTTCCAACTCTATGATTCTAGGATTCTAGGCCTGTTTTCCTGCTTAATGGGCCTAGCTCGTGATATATTCTCCTCTGAATTCAGCGACTGTAACTTTTGAGCGATGGCATGGTATGCATTGTAAAGCCAAAATTCTTCATGAAGCCCAACACAGCGCCGCTAGGAGTGTGCAGCAACGGGCGTGTAGGAAGGCGATGAGTTGAGTTTCTTAATTTACTGGGTTTCTGGTTCTTCCTTTGCACCATTTCTGCCGACCATGGCTGCCAAAGCCGGAGAGCCTCGGGTCCCCCTGACCTTGCTGAAGTCCCGGCTGAAAGCTGAGGAGAAGATCCTGGACTTGGACTTTGAGCTGACCAGTGTGCACTTCAATGAGACCGGAAGATACGTTTTGAGGCTTACGGTGGAAAACCCACTGCTAGAGGGGTCAGGAGCTGGCGTGCATCTCCAGGTCAATGAAGGAGATATCTTGTACACCAACACAACCCACACGGATGTTGTGGAGCAAAACAACCTGAATGAAGTCTACACCTTTGAGAAACGGAGGTTCCTCTTCACTCTGCCCAAAGGTGAGGAGATGGGAGGTGAAGGGAAGGGCACTACAGTAGTTAAGGCAGTACAAGTGGAGACCTGACCCAGGGTACCCAAATTTAGAGGGGACAACATTTGCTGCTTGAAGTGTACGAACCTCCCTGTTGGTTAGGGGTGGGATTTTCCAGTTATTTGGTCACGCGCTCCCCAAATTTACTCAGAATTCTGGAAGATGAAGCCCAGAAACTAATGGCTGCAGAGGAGTTTTCCATAACCACATCTTCATGTTTATTCTGTTTAAAAAAACGAAGAAACTGACCTGTTGCTCCCAGGAAGTCACAAGGGTTCATGGGGAGAGGTAATTCCATGGGGAGCCCCTTGTCTAGAGCATAATAGGGTGAGGGATTCAGTGATCTAGTTGAGAAAAAAGAGAAAAATGTTGCAAATGCTGTTTCTGTTACTATCATCTCTCACTGCTCAAGGATGTTCCCTGTGCAGCTTTTGAACTCCGATCTTTCTGCATTTCCCATTACAAGTGGAGCCAGTTTGACCAGTGAAAGCTCCAGGTTGGAGTCACTTGCCTGGTAGTTTCTAGGTGGGCATAGGAAAAATTATGGCAGCCAACAAGGTAGAACTGGTATATCCATTCCTTCTCTTCTTCACTTGATTATAATCATGTGCGGGATTTCAGAGATCACCTACCAGAGTGGAAATATATTTTGTTCTTGCCGACAAGAAATAAGTAAGGGAAGATTTCAATAGTTCGTTAAGAGCCTTTCAGAAAGCCATCTAAGCTGGCGACCCATCACCCTGTCCTGTGGCGATGGGCTTCCTTTGGTTGATATGTAAAATAGGAAGGCAGCAAAATGAAGGGATAGGAAGATGGAGAGTGTTTCTCAGAAATGTCATGGTCCAAAGCAGGCTCATTATTTTATTTTGTTTTATTTTATTTGTATGGTGCCTTTCTCAGCAAAGGGGTCCCAAGGTGGCTCACACAAGAATTAAAACAATACAATAACCATAGTTTTTAAAATACCATAGAAAATTATATTAAAAAGCAATTATTTTTAAGTAATAAAACTAATATAAAATGTGCTCCTTTGGGTCTCTAGATATAATTGGTCTATTCTTCTTATCATTCCCAGCCAGCGTGGCTAATGGTCAGGACCCAGTGGGAACTATAACCCCAAAACATCTGGAGATCTATGATAGGGAAAGAATGATCAGAAACACTAATTTTTGACCCTGAGTTCCCTAGATGTACAGTAGGTGGACCCCAGTGTCCAGAAGCTCCAGTTGTCACGGTCAGTGTTGAGGCATTTTAGGAAGGGAAGGCCAACAATATCTGGAAGTTCTTATTGGAAGCCACCATCTAGAGGAAGAGAAGTTTGCAATAACTGGGTTCTTAAACATTCAGTCACAAAAAACTTGTGACCAAGAGCTGTTTGTTTGTTTGCTTGCTTTTTATACCACCCCTCTGGCTGCCAAAGCCACTCTGGACAGTAACATAAAAATAACAATTTAAAATGGAAAACATTAACATAAAACTAAGAAATCCACAATTGAGTGACATCAAGTTAACTAAAAAGTACTCTTTTTCAATAGGGTCACCACGTCTTGAGTCTAAGTAGCTTTTACTCAAGAGTAGGGGTGGAAATGTAAGGCCCTCCAGAGGCTGATGAGTGCCATCCCTCATGAGGACATTACTATGGCTAATAGTGATGGATGATTTGAGGTTTTATTTAACAGCTTTTGAAGGATTGTAAATTCTTGTCCCTCTAAGGGCGCCTGTGCTGGTGAATTTTCCTGCAGTATTAGCAAAGAACACAACACTGTTTTACCTCATTCTTGCTTGGAGAAATTGGGACCAAAGTTTTCACAGGTCAGAGAGCTGGTGGAAGGTCATTTCAACTGATTACTTACAGATTATTTTTTAAAATAGGCTTCTGCAAAAATGACAAAAACCACGATGCCCGGCTGCGAATTGAAGCCTTGCGCCTCCGGGGTTCCTCGCTGAAGAACAGCATCAAAACAGGGGAGGCTTTCTTTGCTATTTACCCCCGCACTAACCAACCACGCATGAATCTTTTTGCCAGCCGAGACGAGGACCTGTACCACTATAGTGACATTATGGTGCTGCTGCGAGCAGGCATGGATGATCTGGCAATGCATTGTGGGAGGCTGGCTTACACAGTGTCCTTCCATGAGCACCGTCCAACAGCCAAGAGAAGGACACCGATAACTCCTCGACGCCTTTCACCTTTGCCCCTCAGAAAGCAAGGGGAGATGCCTGTGGAAGTCAGTCAAGCTAGTCACACACCTCCTTTCCTGTCTTTGGAGAACCCTTTCCAGAGTGGTCTAGTCTCTGTATCAGAGGCACCTCTTTCATCTTCACTGGCTGTTGAATCTCCAACTTTTGAGGTAAGGAATGATGTCAGTTATTATCTAAAGGCGGGAGCAGGTAAGGAAGGTCATGTAGGAGGGCCAGTATATCATTTCTGCATCCAAGGCTGCTATCCCACGAACACTAAAATGTTCAAACTGCTCGAAGATGCAGTTCATAAAATTGTGTCCCCATGGCCAGAAGACTTTAAAGGGGGGGAAATGTGACCACACCCACTTCAGCACGACCTAGTGAGTTTTACAAGTAACTGGTCTCGAGGTGGTACAAAGCTTGTCTCAGTTCCAATGCATATTTTTAACCAGTACAGTACTTGAGTCTGTGGGGACTCAGAAAATCCATATCAAAACCTTTTCATTCTGCTGTGTTGTGGTTCCCGCTCGTGGGGACATAAAAGATGTGCTTCTTTAAACTATGCCTGTGGGGGCATAGGAACTGGGTTTTCAACCATGTGACCGTTCTGGGGGGGTAAACTGCATCTTATTTTGATCCGGATTTTCTGGCGGTGGGATAGCAGCTGGCATACAGAACTGACACTATTTGTGGGATAGCAGCCCAAATGGCATACAGAGTTGACATTATTTGGTTCCCACCAGGAATGGGAACAGATGTTTTTGTGTTTTGTTTTGTTTTGTTTTCACTACAACTCCACAGAGCCCACATAATGGCTGTTGAGTTTGTGGAGGTGTAGTTTTTTTTTTTTTTTAAAGATAAATATTTATCATACATGTCCTAATTATCATACTTGGTATTACTCCTCATTCTATGAATATGCTTAAGGGAAATGGAGGACACTTGTTGGTCTTTGCAAAACAAGGATGGCCTAATTGATCTATCTTCTTTCCACAATGAATACGCGTGGTTTGGTTTTTGCTTTTTTTGGTCTGGCTTACATTTGCTAGAATTCCACATCCATTCCATGGTGGAATTTTAATGAAAAATTTATAGAGATTTCCTCATCTGAACCTTCCTTTACTTTGATACAGTACTGATTTTGTTTCCAGTATATTCATTGCATAGCACTTATGTTGAAGAGCGCAAATCTTCATTTAAGAAGTTCTCAAGAAAACTTGTATATCTTATTACATTGTCATATGCACAAAAATTCATATGCATTCTTGCACGCATTTTGCATGTATTCCCATTTGTCATGAATAATCTACCCTAATACATGTCTCTAACACAGTGTCTGTAGTTTTGCACCCATTGTTAGAGAAAAGGAAGAGCTCAAAATATTCCCCGAAAGTTTGGGCCCTGGTTAGCCTTGCTTGTAGCACCTCCTTCAAATAATTAAAATGGATAGACAGATGGATAGAACTACATCAGAAACAGTGACATAGAATCATTCTGATGCTTTAAGGGAAGAAGAATGATATTCCCCGGTTGCAAAGGAGAAAATGAACAGAGATGTTGGCAAAATGTTTGGTTCCAAATCCCGAGTCCAAATCTCTGGTTCCAAGTCTGAACTCTCAAGCCCTAGGTCCTAGGTCCTTTGAAAAACAAGGGGAAAAGGAGGGAATGGGTGGGTTTTGAGTCTCTAGTCAAGTCCAAGTCATTGAAAAAACCAACAACCCAGAGTAGAGTCCAACTCAGGCCTCCAGTGCGATGTAAATCCACAACTTGACAGAGAGTCCCACGACTTGAGTCTCCATTAGAGATGGGCATGAATCAAAAAAATGATGTTTTGTTTGTCGTTTGTCGTTTGTCGTTTGGAGGGTCCGTTGCGGTTTGTTTCCGTTTTTCGTGAATTTTTGCAAAAAAATTATTTTCATTTTTGTTTGTTTCGTTACCGTTTCGTTACCATTTATTTCAATTTTTGTGATTTTTTTTAGCATTTAAAGCAGTTCACTGTATTGCAGTAACGGAAACGAAACGCACGACAAAAATTCCGGTGTTTCTGTTCGTTTTGTTTCATTTTGGAGACAAAATTCATTTGTCGTTTCATTGCATAATGAAATGAAAAAATGAAAACAAACGAAAAATAGTTTGTTTTGTGCCCATCTCTAGTCTCCATCTCTGAAAAAGATTTAAAGAGTAAGATAAAATGCCTCTTATGAGGTCTATAGGAAGACCTGAGAGTTTTGTGGAATGTTGTTTCCTTCCCATAATTACCACCACCACCACCACCACCACCACCACTCTCATTTTGCAAGACGAAAATGATTTAAGAAGACTTTTCAGCTCAACAAACACATTTTGGTTCGTGGCAACTCTGTAGGCTGTTTAGCATGCCTTACACTAGGAGAGCCTGGGATTTAGTGGTTGATTTTCTTTCCTCACGAGGCATTTCCCAGTGGGCATTCTCTTTCCATCCCCGTTGATTAGAATTTGATTTGCTGTCTTGCTTTAAAAAAAAGAATGTAAATTACAAAGCCTGTGTCTTGTGATCTGAACGGAAGGCTGAGTTTAAGGCACACTTAAGTGTGAGAGAAAAGCAAGAAATATGTTCTTTCGTTAGTATCTCTGAGATCTTTGAAGGGTGCTGGGGAATTGCATACTCTCAGCAGTTGAACCATGAATTTTTCCTTTTGCTTCCTGTTTTGTTCAGAAATGACATAATTTACTCTGTAACTGCAGATAGTCTATATTGTCCTACTGAAAGTTCACCTATAATTTTTTTAAATTATTATTATTATTATTATTATTATTATTATTATTATTATTATTAT
>JAHTLZ010000252.1:9157307-9178247 GCA_023846285.1 Phrynocephalus versicolor | reverse complement strand
TATTATTATTATTATTATTATTATTATTATTATTATTATTATTATTACACCGCAGACTACGCTGAATTTTGTATTACCAATCACTAGTCAAACGCTTCCCAAGCGTTTAGGACTATGTGATGCATTGGCGAATGATGCAAGCAGATCCCAGTAGGGTGGCTTTCTTCAGCTGACTTTTATTATTATTTTTATTACTACTACTACTACTACTACTTTCGGTTTTGCCTGAAAAATATGCACAGACTAGTATGGCTACCTCTGAAGGATTTGTGAGGTCAGAAATAAATAAATAAATAAATAAAGTAAATAGGCAAAAGGGTGCTGTGATTAAAACACGACAAGGACACAACCAGCAATAAAGATATGAAAAACACAATTTCCCATATGATAGAATTGGCCTCTGATAGCAAACCACAGGAAGATAAAGCCAAGCCAGCTTCACAGAAATTCACATGAAAATAATGTACAAAGATAGCAGCCAGGCAAGCAATCAGAAACCAAACCCAAAATTCACAAAATAGCTTTAGTGGAATCCACCTTTAGAAGCAGTACCTTGGCCATGTCAAAATGATGACTCATCTACCAGCATGGTTTTTGCTCTTGCCTTAACAGAGTACAGTCCGTATGCTCTTTATCAGAGTCAATAAACAGCACAACTTGGAACTCTCTCTCTCTCTCTCTCTCTCCTTAAAACTTTATTGGGTTCATAGGCCAGCCCTGAGCTGTCTCAACAGTTTCCCTGTTTTTCTCTTCATTTCAAAGATTCCTAGTTTGTGGATATGTTCATCCTCTAGAGTCAAGTCACAAAACTGTGTGAACTTTTTTTTTAAATAAAAATGAACAAACTTGGTATTGAGAGGCTAGGTGCCATACAACTCTGTTACAATGCATTTTGTCATTCTGACAAAGAATTGCATCTGTATAGGACATATCAAATACAGTAGAGATAAAAACATTTTATTGATTTCTTTAATTTCCCGTAATTTATCACCCCTCATTTTAATTCACTCAGGCAAGCTCCCATTTTCTTTCTGGGTTCAATGCATCTTTTTTCTTTTTCTTTATCTGCTCTCTTATCACTATCCAGGTAAGTTGTCTACTGCCAATTGCTGTATACAAAACTTCATTTGTAGGCCCAATGTGACATTATAACCATATCTTTGTTCTCGACAGTAATGGCTCCTTGTGCTCTTTATGTGTGCAAGGCAGTTCCTTGCCCAGTGCCTCTCAAATCCTGATTAGGTCTAAAGACATGAATTAATAGAACACTGTTTTATGTCAGCTAATTGTAACAATTATGCATTACTACAAAGAATTTATTGGCCAAAATCCAATAAGTCACAACTCCAGTAGGCCTAATAGAACTTTCAGAGGAGTCGACTCACTAAATCCTTACAGATTCAATGGGTGTACTCTGGTTGCGGCTTGATTCTTGATTTCAGCCAATGTATCAATCAATCAATCAATCAAAGCTTTATTACAGTCAATGACCAGCCAATGTATAAAGATAAAAGAATATTAATTCTAAATTATTTTTCCAATTTCCCCATCACTCTCCACCCCCAATTTTCAAAGCAGTTGCAGCACCAGCCTATCACGAGCTAACCTATAAGGCACATTTGATCACAGACTCAAAAAGTTACTGTTTAAGACTACAAGTCCCAGTGCTTGTGAGACTCTGAGACTTGAAGTACAAACAACAACTTTCCCAAGAAGGTGGAACGTTACATTTTATATGTAATTCAGTTTTGCTGTGATGTTCTGGGGCTTTGCTGTCATTCATTGTAGGTACTGCAATGTTTGATTGGTTTTTTTTTAAACGTTATCCATTTATTTTCCTGTTGCCTTTCTGTTTTTTTTTTAAATCCTTTAGTTGACAAAAGAATGGCATAAGCTGTTTATTTTTATTTTTTAACTTAAGGATCCTTAGAACTGATTCCTCTCTTCTTTCCATAGCTGTCATCTGAACAGCCAGAACCTCTTCTTGAAATCCCATCAAAAGGAAGGAAGGGTCTTTCAGATGAAGGACCATCTTTGTCTCCACCATCCTCTTCCTCTGCTTTGCCAGCCTTGCTAAGGCGATTGTCAAGCGGTGCCAGTTTCCATCTTCCTTCTCCTGGATACAGTCCCAAGATGGAATTTGGGGATACCTTTTCAGGTGTGCTGGTAAGTTGCAGATTTTTGGCCGATGCTGTAATAGTTGCCCTTAAAATATCTGGGGTTCTTCTCCAAAGTGGGTCAAGTATGAGGAGGCTGGCATTTCCTCAGAGCAAGAGTTTCTCGGGTACCGGCACTGAGTATGTGGAATGCCCTCCTTGGAGACATTCAATGATGTCCATCATCTTCCTTGCATTGTAGATTAAATGGCAATACTGACTGGGTGGGTGGGGGATTCTGGGAGCTGTAGCCCCTCAACATCCCTTCCAGGATGTGGCTTCTATGTAGGTTTGGGCATTTAAGCTCTTGGTAGCTTAGCTTTGTTCCACAGACGTTGATGTTTCCTCCAGAGTCTGGAACCATTGCCTTTTTGGACTACAACCCCCAGAATTCCCGCAGACCCCAAGGCTTCTATGCTCTGGTCTCCTCTAATAAAAGAATGCATTCCCCCCACCCCCGAGAAAACTCAGGAAACATGACTGACATACTTCCCCCACTTCTGTTATTTAAAGCTTGGTGTTTCTTTGGGAAGTCCCAATAAATTCTCAGAGCAGGATGACATATTTAGGAAATGACCAAAGGGGAATATTTCAGATCAGGATATGCATACAGTAGCCCCTGTGTCACATCCCTTCCAAGACTCCCAAGCTTTACAAAACACACTCCCAGACCCTGGATTTTTCCTGTAAATTGTCCACCATGCTTCCTTGAAAGCTTTTTGGAAGGGCACTTTTTGAGCAAAATCTGGGGGCAGGTCTCTTGGAATTGCGGCTGTGGCTATGAAGGACCTTTCTGGGCTGGGGTGACATTTCATCTCTCCTTGCCAGTGAGTTCAAAGACAGACACCCCTCTCTGCTCTGTGTTTTTCCCCTGAGTCTGTTGGAGTCATTCCCTTTGATAGCAGTGAATTTATTGAGGCCTGTTGCTGGAGGTACCATGTTTTGTTAATTCCCTATTGGATCTGTTCAGAATTGCAAGTAAAAATGCTTTTATTCTTTCTCCAACTAATGTCTCAGAGAGAGTTATTTATTTATTTATTTATTTATTTATTTATTTATTTATTTATTTATTTATTTATTATTTATTTCGATTATTTTTACCCTGCCTTTCTCCTTGGAAAGTGCAGGTGGATGAGAAAAAGAAGTGGACTCTAAGGAACTTGAGTTTATTGTACAGTGGGACCTTGTATAAAGGAATTAATTTGTTCCAAACGAAATTCTGTTAAGCAAATTTTCCATTATACAAATTTCCCATAGGAATGCATTAAAAATGGAGTAATCCCTAATTGCGACCATTTTTATGCTGTACGAGGATCGAGGAGGATCTGCCCAATGCAATTGAGCATGAGACAGATCTTCAGCTTGTCCTCCCTAATACACACCAGTCATAGTTCAGAATGATTGATAGAGCTTGGAATTGTATTTTTGGAATATTTTGGAGAACCCCCAGCAAAACTAGCTGGAGGATTCTGGGAACTGTAGTCCTAGAGTTAACATTTCTGAGCTCCAATGAGTCTGTGGCCTTGATGAAGCTTTCTTGCCAAGAATGCATTAGATGCAAAGCAAATGGCGGTCGATATTCTTCAGCCCAAAGCTGTGCTTATTGAAAGGAGGGGTTGACATGTCAACGACGGAGGAGGGGGGATAGATACTATGAAAGGCTATTTATAACCTGAGGTATTGGGCCTGAAGAATGGGCACAATCAATTAAAGCAGGGAGATAAAGCTCTAGCATACTGATGTCAGTCTGGGAATATCTATCCAAACAACTAGATTTCAGAAGCCATGTTTTAACTCTGTGTTCACTGCTTTAAAGAAGGGGTCTCCATTTAGAGCATAAATGGCGATGCATTCCTCATCTGGCAAATGCCTCTGTGTGCGTGTGTGTGTGCGCGCATCACAACTCTTTCTCAATTTGCGGAGAGGATGTGTTTGTTGGAGTTTTATTTACATCCTTGCATGCTATGAGGTTTGAGTGGCTGGGAGGGAATTTTCTGGGGTGAGGTGATTAATGTCTATCTATCAAGCAGTAACCAAACATTCCTTCTAGCCATTGCACACCTCATTCTACTGCTGTATGTCTGAAGAAGTGGTTGTGTCCATGAAATGTTACAGTACATTCAAATACGAAAGTTAGTCTTTAAGGTGCCACATGTTTTTGTGTTTTGTTTTGTTTTGTTATTCTTTGATTTTTGCCTAAACTAAAACAAAGTCCTGCTTTTCTACTGAGTATTCCTGTTCCTCTTTTTAACCAATTCGTAGCAGTTGTTTGTTGATTGCTGATCTGTTTAGTTGGTCGCCAGCAATGTTCCCTCTAAGGCCTCTATCCCATGACCCCCTTCCTGCCCCCCTCCCCACATCGCACCCACCCAGCAACGGGGGCTGAACCCTGTGGGCATGGGGTGGGTGCGTGCACGCACATGCGCACGGGTGGACAGACGGATAGGTGACACTGGCCTGTTCACTGAAATTTCTGGGCGGATCTAGATGTTATTGTTTTTCCATTCCTAACCTTTCCATTTACTGTTTCCATCTTTCCTCCATCTCCCCCCCCCTCCCGAAAAAAATATTTTACGGATTTTTCTTCTTGGAACAAGTATGCAATATTTTTTAAATGCCAGCCACAGCTGTCCTCAGTGTAGAAACGCTCAGGATCTGTTTTCACCTGATCTTGTTGAATAGATTATGGACTCGGATGGGTTAAATTCTGCTTGTTGTGGAAAAGGCTTGTATGCAAAGAGATGCCTGTCTGTGCTGCGGAAAGAGGGAGGAGGGCCTGTCGAACTGGACTGAAGAAGACAGAGTGGGGAGTGATGGATGAAGAATTTATGGGCGCTGCTATGCAACCAATCGACTGAATCTTAAGCAGCTGCAAAGGAGGTCAAATATGGAGGTGAGCAAGTCAAAGAGCAAGGCAACCAATATATGTTCCATGACCCAGAAAAGGAGAAATGAGGAGTAATGGAGCATGCAACTTAACATAAGATGTTGTGATGGTTACCAGTTTGGGTGACTTTGGGTATTTATACACGACCCCTAAACTCCGCAGCAAATGGCTCCCAGCTTCAGAGCTTAAAATTGTTTCCCCACCAGCTCCGGAGTTTACAGATAATTAAGTGCGACCACGCCCACCTAAGCGTATCCCAGCGCACTTTTCAGGTACCTGCTCTCAGGAGGTGAAAATTCCTGATGCGGATATAACGTAGTGACTGCCAGGCTCTCCTTGCTTCTGTTTGTTCTTTTTTTGCCCCCCGCCCCTTTAAGAGATCTGAATGCAGTGCCAGGACGGCAGAATGGAGGTGAGTGGCATTCTTTTCTTCCTTTTTTTCTCCCTCCCCTCACGCAGCCAGCAGCCAGGAGTGCGAAGGGGGTGGGAACGCAGGAACAGCGACAAATCCCTAAGATCTCTGGTCCAAATTTAAGTGGCCAGCGGATCTTAGGGGCCGTGTGAAAAGGCTCTTTAAGGAGGGTTTGGGTTGGGTGGATTCTGCTTACTGTCACATCACTTCTGACAGATGATGACCTTTCTCGGGGTTTGCTAGGTATCAAGTACTCAGAAGTGGTTTACCAATGTCTTCTTCTGGGATTGGTCTGGTACCATATAGGGTGCCCAAAGCTGCACAAGCTACCTGTTATCCTAATTCAGCCAACTTATGACAGCTATACAGTATATTTCCTACAGGGGCACAACCAGGATGCCTGTCCATGTCAGTGGCTGAGAAATATTAGGGACACAGCACATTCTGCTTGTTGTAGGGTGGCTTCAGTGTGAACAGGACACTTGAATGATTTAGCACCTCTAACCTAGCAGGACTTTTGTTGCACAATTATGACCTCGTTCCAGCTAACAACAAATATGCACCTTCAGATAGGACTGGCTTTGTCTTGATCAGGCAATTAAAACTCATTGAGTTTACAAAGAACCTGCTCTTTGGGAAAATAAAAAACTGCTCGAGCTGGTTTACTATTGTTGATCAGCCCAACTGGCCAGATTTGAGGACTGCCTTTGAAGGTGCAACTATGGAGAATGTCATGATGAGCCCCTATCCCAGAACCGCGATCACGGTATTACTGAGACATGAAATTGAATACACGCAGAACCGACTTGGTCCAGATGTGGCCTGGTTTGTCCATCTCTACCTCTCAGCTGTGTTTGGGGGGCTGGCATGGATGGGGCAGCTGCATCAGGAAGCAAGCCTGATTGCTGTTTGCCTCTCAGAAAAAGTGATATTTGACGCCAATGTGTTGGGTCTGATATTCCCTTCAGAGCCAGACAGTATAAACCACAGGCACAGAAGCAGCTGAGTCGCGACCTGTTGCTGTTTTTATTATGTGTTGTCAAGTCGCTTCCAGTTTATCGGGATCCTAAGAAGGCGTGACTGCCCAAATGTCCTATCTAGAGATGAGCACGAAACACCAAAATTGTGTTTCGTTATTCATTTTATTGTTTTTTGTTTTGTTTAAAATGAAATTCATTTTGTTTTTTGTTTGTTTCATTTTGGGGGGTATTTTTAATTGTTTAAAACTCACGCCGACCAGCTGGCCTGCGGGCCGGGTTGGTGCAGGGTTTGTTATTTTCTAATTTTTTTTAACTCATGCTAAACAGCTGGCCCGTGGGCTGGGTTCGCACATTTTAAAATAATAATAATAATACTAATATTAATATTAATATTATTATTATTATTATTATTATTATTATTATTATTATTATTATTATTTACTTATCACACTGACCAGCTAGCCTGTGATCAGGTGGGGGAAATGGCAGTCTTTTAAAACTTTTTTCCCCACCGAACCGCCGCTACATCTGATCGGCGGTGGCTTCGGTGGGAAAAAAAGCCTGCGGTTTCCCCTGCGTTGGGGGGAACCGCCAGCTTTTTCCCATAGGAATGCATCGCTCCAATTCATTCCTATGGGAAAATGAAAAACGAAGTGAACGAAATGAAAAATTCTGTTTCATTTCGTTTTGTTTTTCTTTGATAACAAATAATGAAATGAATCAAAAATTCATTTTGTGCCCATCTCTAGTCCTGTCATTGGCAACCCTGCTCAGCTTTTGCAACTTAAGGAGCGTGTCTTGCTTTCTATTGTCAGTCCGTTTCATTGTTGGTTCCTCTCTTTTCCTGCCACCTTCACTTTTCTTAGCATTATCCTCTCCAGCTTTTGACATGGTCAAAGTTTAATCTCATCAGTTTGCTAGTTTTATTTTAATGGATAATTCAGGCCTGATTTGCTCCAGGACCCACTTATTTGTCTTTCTGGTGATCCAAGGTTTCCGCAAAGCAAGCCTCCAGCACTGTATTTCCAATGAATGGTCTCTCCCCCCCCCCCCGTTGGCTTTCTTCGTAGTCCAGTTTCCCAATCCATACATGATTACCAGGAGTACTACAATGTGTGCTGATTATATACCACACCATAGTGTTTAAAGCAAGTTTTACAGTTTAATTATGTTAGGCTACACCAATGTTGGCGAATCTATGGCATGGGTGCCAAAGGTGGCACTCGGAGTTCTTTCTTTGGGCAACCGATATTGCCCCTTCACAGCCACCTGCGTTCAGATTAAATTGCTGTATTGGCACTTTGCGAAAAATTAGTGGGTTCTGAATAGCAGTTTGGGCACTCGGTCTCTAAAAGGTTCGCCATCACGGGGCTACAACTTGTTCCCTCCAGCAAGCTAGGGACTCAATTTACCAACCTCAGCAGAACGGAAGTCTAAATGAACCTTGAGCTGTCTATCTTGAATTAGCGAGCCGAGTTCGGGCTGAACTACTGTAGTTCAACTACTGAACCACAGGGCTCCTTGTGTATGAATAGTATACCCTTAGTTTGGATGATCTTGGCCTTGGTCTCCAGTGAAATGTCCTCATACTTAACTATCTTGAGGATACACCACTCCTCAGTGGTGGTGGCTGGTTTTGCAACCTCACTGCCACCTATTAATGTGAATGCTGTTGTGTAGAGATGGTAGGGGCGTGTCCCTGCAGTGAGGGACTAGCAGGAAAGCTATGCCTGCATCCATGACGCACATGCCTTGCAATGTAATTAGTTTGTTTACAGACCTTACTATCTTTTCTTTTTGCTGGGACCTGGAGATCCATGTAAAGAGCCAGCTGTTTGTGCTGCTGTGAGCCTAGGAAAGCAATTAGAGGTGGATTACAAAGGCCTGCCAGGACAGCTAGATGGTAGTAACAATTTCCTCTGTCTTCATCAATCTGTCTCTATAATGTATTCAGCCGCACGAGCCAGGAGGTGGTGGTCACTGCAAGGCTGCCACTTGTGTATTTCCTGCGAAGCGAGCTTTTTCTCAGTGTATACATTTGAGATTAAGCCAGCGTTGAGCTACACAAGTAAACTCTGGTGTGAAACAGATTTCTCAGGTCCTCAGCTTCAGAGACCCCCCCCCCCCGCCCAGCACAGCAGCCAGGAGTTTCAATCTGTAGGAAAACATCAGGGTGTAATTTGCCTTCACACAGGAACCTCCTAAATTTGCACTTCCAGAATAGAGATGCTCACTGAAACACAATCACTCTTTTGCTTCCACCCATCTCTGAATGTTGTGTGAAGTTCTTTGATCAAAAAGGCAGCCTAAAATGAGAGCATTTTGTAAAATTGCATGCAAAAGGGGATGGAAATGGCACGAGTAGGCCTCTCTTTGGGAAAATGCTGCAAATATAGATGTATTAAAGACAAAACTAGGGAAAGTGTGTGCCTATCATGGTGTGCATCAAAATGGATATGGATTTTTTATGCTGACCTTTAAACAACGGGTGCAAAAACATCCTTGGGAAGGTTCAGGAGAGTGACTGGCTGGGCACTGAAACTGGAAATTAATAACCTGGCCTATATCTGCAAGACAGTCAACCCTTCCCAGATGTTCCCAGTTCAGTCCTGAGTGACTGGCTCTATGTTGGATTTAATTTGTCCCTTGGATGGGAATTGGTGTTAAATGTGTGAAGTATCTGTTCTGGAAAACCCAAACAGCTACAAACTTTCTTGTTTTCTGTTTTGCCTTGGTACACAAGAAATTTAGATGCCAGGTAAACCCAAAGGGGGAGAGTAACTCAGCTGAATTTCCGATGGCCAACTACAGGGGTTTGCATACTGTGTCTGTAAAGTGTATGTTTTTCAAATGAAAAAGAAAAGTCAAGACCAAAGCAATCAGTACATACAATTTGATTAGACCTCTGGACACAAATGGCTTTGTAAATTCATCTCTGTTTGCCCCAGAACTCAAACTGGCTGTTCTACTTTAATCTGGAGCTCATACAATTAGTGGTAGACCTATATTTTAGTGGGACCTGAAGTTTGAACTGTTATGGGGGGCCCTTTGCAACCAGCTAGGAGGTCTAGGTAACCACTGTAATCCTCTTTAATTGGGTTGTTCCACAACCAATCGTCACATTTTTAAAAAAATCACTTCTGGAATCCCTGTGGGATTAGGGCCCCCCAAAATTTAAGCTTCATTAGTTTCATAATAAATCTGCCTCTGCATACAAGTGGTTTCAAATATGTAGGAAAGAACAATATGAGTGTCAGGCCAAAGACTCATCCAGACCAGCATTCTGTTCTCATGCTGGCAGCCCTGATGTCTATAAGGAGCCTATCAGCAAGACATAAGTGCAATTATATTATCATTTTCATCTACCCAGTAACTGTACAGAAACACATACTATCTCTGGCACCTGAGGCTATATAAAGTGGGATATACTGTAAATAAACCAAATGAATAAATTCATCAGTGGATGAATAATAAGTTACAGTTATGTTAACGTCACTCCAATGGATTCCTGTTAGTCGTAGCCTATTCCAGAACTTAGAAATGTTGCTAACAGAATGATTGAGTTTGGGATTCAGGAAACTCATCTAAAAATCCCATCTAATGTTTTTCAAGTGCAGACAGATTCCGTAGTTTTACTCTGAACAATAATCTCTCCAACATCAATGCTGAAACACCAGTAAAAATGATTCCATAAAAACCATAAAAACATAAAATTGGCACTATAAAAAGCAATAGTATTCTGTGTATTTCTCTTTTCTGCTTCTTTTATTGGGTTGTTGTTGTTGTTGTTGTTGTTGTTGTTGTTGTTGTTTCTACTTATACCTATGGGGAAGGAAAAGAGTTTTTTTTTTAAAAAAAGCATCAAATCTCTTTGTAGCTTGCCCCATACATACAGGAATTCTTGCCCTGAATTTTACAGGGCTCACCCATACAGCTTAACTTTCTCACCATAAGGACTGGAAACTTGACTTTTTAAAATAAGAAACTAGATTCTCAAGATATTTAATATTGAGAAAATGATTGCTTCTCGACATGGACACCATGGATAAGATTGCTTCTCGACATGGACACCATGGATAAGAGATATATCCTAGAATAGACAACAGACATACAGTAATGAATGGCACAGTTTTTCATTCCAGAACGTTCCTCAGTGTCTCTTTGAGTCCCTCTTTTTATTCTGTAACAATGCCCAAAGGGTTTAGCCCCATTCTGATTGAAAAGCCACCTCTTCATCAGTTTAGTAAAAAATCAGAATTCTCAAAGTGTGATACTGTACCAAATACTTGAGTAATCAGGGAGACAGTGAGCTCCGAAGAGCAGCAGAGAAAATGAGGGCTGGGATGAAGAAATGGCACTGGCTCAATTCCATTTCTACATCATCTTTGAATTCATGATTTTCTTTGTATATTTTTCTCCATGAACAGACAGTATTTTGTAAAATATGCCTAGTTTGGCACAATCACGGCTTACACTCGACACCTTAAGATCATCAATCTTGTATTTTTTGTTTCTGACTAGTTTCTTTTTTAAGAAGATGGATTTCTCTCTCTAGCCATTTTTTTTAAGATGGGGATGGATCTCTCAGGCAGTGCCATTTTCTCTCTCCTTTTGCTTTTCTTTTGCCTGCTTTAAACAATGCTATGGTGCATTAGCCTCTGGGTAATGAATTTCCATGATGTTTTTAAACTAGCACATGATGGGTCTTCTTCCTAATGTGTGCTAATGAATGAATTCATTAGTGGGCATGATTAAAGGTTTAATAGGGCAGGTTACAACTTGAATTCTATTGACCTATGTGGTATGCGGATTTCTGTCAATGAACATCTTCTCTGTGCACATTTCCCCTCAGCTTGTCAAGATGCATTAACAGCAGAAAAATAAACACCTATGCATTCTTTGTACATACGCACATTTATGCATCTTTTCATCCTGCAAGAGTGTTCTTGAGCAGGAAACCTGTTGTTACAGGGAATGTCTAGATGATACCTATCCCCCAGTTTGAGGACTGAGAGCAAATGAGCAATGTGATTAGTTTCGATTCCTATTATTTTGTGTTGGAAATAGGATTATTGTAGTTAAGGAGGATCCATAGAAAATAAAAAAAAACTAAACTTAATGGAGCTTTTGAGATGTGTGTGATATTCAGAGTGTGTTTTACCACGTTATTCCCTGGTGGGATTTGAATCCTAGTCATAAGAACATAAGAGCCGTGCTGGATCAGGCCAAGGGCACATCTAGTCCAGCTTCCTGTATCTCACAGTGGCCCCAACAAGTGTGTCAGGGAGCGCACGAGACTGGATATCTCTCTCCTGATACCACTCCCCTCCATCTGACCCTTGAAGTTCCCTGGTTTTAAGCCTGGAGATTACACATCTCCCTCATGGTTTGTAACCTGTGATGGACTTATCCTCCAGGAATCTGTCCAATCCCCTTTTGAAGGCATCCAGGCCAGACGCCATCACCCCATCCTGTGGCAGGGAGTTTCACAGACTAACAACACACTGGGTAAAAAAATTCTTTTGTTTGTTCTCACTCTCCCAACCCTTAGTTTGAGTGGATGTCCCCTAGTTCTGGTATTTTGTGAGAGGGAGAAGAGCATCCCTCTATCCACTTTACTCATGCCCTGCATTATTTTGTACGTCTCAATCATATCCCCCCTCAGGCACCTTTTTTCCAGACTAAAGAGCCCCAAATGTTGTAGCCTTTCCTCATAAGGGAGGTGCCCCAGCCCAGTAATCATTTTAGTCGCTCTCTTCTGCACCTTTTCCAGTTCCACTATGTCTTTTTTGAGATGCGGTGACCAGAATTGTACGCAATACTCCAGGTCTCCTGAGTCCTGGTCCGCTAGTCTTATCGCGTGAATTCACTACACCACAGTGCCTACATATGCCTTTGTTGTTGAAATAGCTTTTGATATATATAGGTTCTCTATTAAGGTTTTTGATGAATGTGAAATATATAAAGAGTCTGTTACTATTGTCGCTGCCACCCTGTGAGTTTCCATGCCTGAACAGGGATTTGAACCCAGGCCTCTGGAGTCTTAGTCAGACTTCTCCACCCACTCTATCCACAGGGTTTCTTCATCAAGCAAGCCTTTGCAACTAAAAATCACATTTGGCAGGATCTTTCAAAAAATGAGTGGGGGAGGAGTATCCCACACAAGCTGTGTTAAGACATAAAGGAGAGGAAGTTGTAGACAGATTCAGAATTGATCAGATGTTAAATTTCTCCCTGAAGGGCTCTCAGTTTTGCTGAGAAATGCAGAGATAGTTCTGGATTTCAAAGGGATTGTTGTACATATATTCACAATGGAGTCTCGGTGTTCATAATGTTTTATCATCTTTTTTTTTTCCTCAGCAAAATTACAAATCATTCGGGATTAAATCTGACAAATGAGAGACCAGGCTGCAGCAGAAGTTATTTCTTTCCATTTTAAGGCAGTATACATGCCCATTTGTGCTGTCCATTATAACATCATACAGGACAAAGAAACATCTTTAAACTGGGCCTGAGCTGCACATGAGACAGACTATGCCTGCAGATGAGGACTTTCCTCTGTACAAGAGCAGAAATGGCCATCCTGATTTGTAAGGGTGCTTGGAAGAGCTAAATCCTGTTAAAACTTGATAGTTAAATAGCTAAACACCTTCAACAGATTCTAAATTGGTTTAGTTAAAGTTTGGGTTTCACACACACTTAGGTTTAAATGGGCCATAAAGGGAGATGTTAAAAATGCCAAGCTTTTACAAGCTAACTGGAAGATTGATAAGATAAAAGCTGCAAGATGAAGGGCAAATGGGCTGATTGATTAACAACATCTTTGAGCGCTGTTAAAGCCAACTGTGTTTTCTGTGTGCTGCCGAGACCCATCAGTAAAGCTGGATGTACGACAGAAGAACCATTATTGCTACTGCTCACTGGGGAAATTTTTTCTATTAGGTCTGTGATGAATGGTGAGCTGTCTCTGTCATTTCCCAACCGGAGTTGGCAGGTTGATGGATTTCTTGGGACGGCTGCTGGACCTGCAATCCTGTTGGTCTTGCAGGATGCCAGGCCTTTTCGGTGCCCCACATCTATGGGGGCTGGCCTGGAGCTTTGGTAAACGGAGGATTGACCAGGGTCATCAAAAAGGAAACTTCGCTCAGTACATTTACAGGGAAGCTCAATGAGGCTGAAAAACAAACTCTCTCAGTGTTTGTGTTGCATGCAAGACACACACCCCACATGCCATTGCTAGGTTGTTGAGGTGCATAAATGCTGCTCAGCAGAGCGTAAGGATGGCAATTTGTAGGGCTTTGAATGTCTGTCAACAGCCAGGGGAGTGCAAGTCCTGATGGATTTATCAAAGCTAGCTGTGGAGGACAGAGGGGGTGGAAGTAAAGAGAAGGCTAAGGCCAGTCTGTATCAGCCACAGAGAAGCCCTGGTGAACAGACCAAAGTTCCAGGAAATGCCTTCTTTCTGTAAGCTTGTGTACTGAGCACACTTTTGTATTGCAGCGAGTCTTGGACCCTCCATGCCCGACAGGAAAGAAACTGAATACCTTCTATATGTGCTGTCTTAGGCGAATATTCAACATTACCTGGCACGGCAAAGTTCCAAATAGCATAGTCCTGAAATGAGCTGGAATCTCTAGCATGTAGACATGAGCACGAATTTAAAAAATGGCATTTCGTTTGTCGTTTGTCATTTGGAGGGTCCATTTCTGTTTGTTTCCGTTTTTCGCATATTTTTGCAAAAAAATTGTTTTCGCTTGATGTATTCTTATTTGTGGCTCTGAAAACTGTCGGCTGCAAAGTTGGCAGCTTGGTGGTTCGAATCCCAGGTGCCACACAGTGGAGAAAGCTCCCGCTGATAACCCCAGCTCCTGCCAACCTAGCAGTTTGAAAGCATGTAAATGCAAGTAGATAAATAGGTACCACTATAGAAAGCGGAAAGGTAAAACAGTGTTTCCTTGCAGCCATGCTGGCCATGTGAGCACCACCCCTAGAGTCGGACACGACTAGCTCGCATGTGCAGGGGGAACCGTTACCTTTTTATTCTTATTTGTGTTTGCCTTTAAGACGGACACATTCCCACAATCCTGTAATAATCCATTTGGAAATCTTGTTTTGTTTTGTCTTGGAAAAGGATATTTTCCTAACAACGAACACCCTCTTCCTGCTTTACAATTTGAGCCCACTGGCTTGGGTGTTGCTGGATAAGATGGAAAAAGACTGGTGTAGGCATGTTAGGCAGCTCCTATTTCCCACGTTATCCAAAAAAGCTGGAGTAACAGATGTAGTGTTTCTGCAGTAATGGATGAGACCTTTCCTACTGAAAGTTTTGGAAAATCTCTTGGAAGTCATCCATTAGGATAAAGTAATTATTAGGTATTCAGCTCTACCCCTTCCTCCCATCTGTAATAATAATGGCTCAGCACTTGTCAGTCTGCCTTTTCGAGACAAGTAAATGCACTTAAAAGGGGGAAATTGGTTTCTTTTATATATATGGGAGGTGGGAGGAGGAGATGGTGCCGGAGCAGCTGACAAGGAACTGTAAAAACTCACTTAATGGAGCAGACAATGACTAGTGCACTATCCAGCTTGGTGTTTTAATTATTTGCCAGGTGAATTGGGGCTGTTCTGCATAAATGGAATGGAATGGAACTGAATCGCAAATGTGAGCCCTTCGGGGGTTTCTCAGATGATACCACTATGTAATTCTCTCTTGAGAAACTGGCTTGCCATTTTCCCCTCCAAAACCTTAGCTTTTCCTGGAATGTTTTTTTTTGGGGGGGGGGGAAGCAATCGAAAGTCAAGAGGGGGGTGGAAAGCAGAAGAATCTGATTCTTCCCCCCCTGCGGAGAAACCCGGGAAATGTCTAATGAGCTCCCCCAAGGCCTCTTCAGGGAAACCTCATCTCCGGCTGCAACAACAAAAGGAGAGAGCCTTTGGAAATGGTATTTACATAGTGTGCGCCCACTCATCACATAGCCTTGTGAGGGATCAATACATATAAAAACATTTCCAGGAGAGGAAGAAGCAGAGAAGAAAATATGTGACAAAAAAGAGGGTAAAACATACAACCTTCTCAATGGCATGGGCACTGTGTCTCTATCCTTAATGGGGTTACTTTTATCAGTGTGCCCATGTGTCTGGCTTGCCCTATACTTTTCTGGATTAATAGGCAACTTGAACACAATTATCCTTCTGATCTTCAGATTCTGTACATCGTTCAGATGTTCTTGTATCAAAAACATGATACAAAAATGTGTACATCATGGAAAGGGTTGTAGAAAGAAAAAGCACGTTTCAAAGGAAATTCCATTCCGAATTGTGTATATGAGAGAGGTATGTACACAAAATGTGTATTAGTTTCTGGCTATTAAAATATACATGTTAAGCATGTTGCTAAAATAATGATAAACAGCCTGATGTGGATCTGAATGGGTCAGATATAAATCAGTACTGTACATTCATCATCATCATCATCACCACCACCACCACCACCACCACCACCACCATCATCATCATCATCACCACCACCACCATCATCATCATCATCATCATCGTGGGCCCTCAAGTCAATTCTGACTTTTGTCATGGGAGACTGAATAACCCAGTGGGGCTTCTGTTTCAATGTTGTCTTACCATATACAGTATATAAATGTTTCTAAATTCTTATTCATCTGGTAAAAACAAGGCAACCTTACAAGAAAAAAATCTACTTAATGCAAGTTACCACAATAATTTGACAGCATGGTGGTTGGAGGTCTGGAAGAAGACTTATGAGGAACGGCTTAGGGAACTGGGAATGTTTAGCCTTTCAAAAAGAAGGCTGAGGGGGGATATGATAGCGAGCTATGTTTAAATATTTGAAAAGATATCATATTGAAGAGGGAACAGGTTTGTTTTCCATGGCTTCAGAGACTAGGACGCTGGGCAATGGTTTCAAACTACAGGAAAAGAGATTTCATTTGAACATTAGGAAGAACTTCATGACGGTTAGAGCTGTTCAGCAGTGGAATATGCTGCCACAAAGGGTGGTGGAGTCTCCTTCTTTGGAGGTTTTTAAGCAGAGGCTGGATGGCCACCTGCCGGAAATATTGTGATGGGTTTCCTGCATGGCAGGGGGTTGGACTAGATGGCCCTTGAAGTCTCTTCCAACTCTATGATTCTATGATTCTATGAAAATGCACAGTATGGTACAGTAATTGCTTTGTAGTAAAACAATAAAACTCAATAGGTTGTATCTTTTTAAATCAACTAACCTGACTGTTGTGCTTATCATTCCTGTGCATTTAGCTTGAAAAAGAGGAAAATGCACTGCTTTTTAAAATCAGGAGCTTTATAAAATCAAAATAGGATTAACATTATGAATAATATATTTTGTGCTGATGGCAGAAGCCACTATGAAAGAAGCCATTGTTTGCAATCTCAGCCCTTGTTTAGACAAGGCAAAAGTTCACCTCTCCTTGGTCCTTGTTTCCTATGGTCTGTCTGTTGCGGAGTTTTGAATTTCTGGTAAAATGCCCCTGTTGCTACACACAGGAAGTACAGAGATCCATAGAGTAACTATTATGTTTCTGACAGTCGCCCCCCTTTCCCATTAACTGGCACTTAAAATCTCAAATACTCACTCTGAGACATTTGTACAAGAATTTTTAAAAGATTCTTAGAGTTGCTTGAAAAGACATGTGTATACTGCTTTCTTTATTGCACATATACCAAAAACCAACTGAACAGACCAGCAGCAACAAACAACTATTGCTAGCCAAGGAAAGAGAGGGATAGAACACTTACGAGAGAGGCAGGGCTCTCTTTGAATGTCAAAAGCTGGAAGGAATGATTGGTTAGTACTGGATAAACAGACCATCAGCACCACCTTCCAGCTAATAAAAATCTATCCTAGTCACTTAAACTACAGACATCATGAGAGGTTGTAAATAAAAGTTCAGCATCATTGGGATAGCGGGGAAAGTACTGAACCCACCAGCAACAAATTGGATATTGTTATACTAGCAAATATTCTGTCTATACTAGCCCTCAGTCTGAAGATGGAAGTCAGATCACTTTGGAGTTGTAGATAGCATTGTTAGACCACTGACTAAGACCTCAAAAAGGTGAGATATCTTTGCATCCCCATTCATGTATGAATATCCTTTGCTACTAAACCCCATGCTTCCCAGTCTTAAATCTTGAAAATATGCTTGTGGTTTCCCTCTAAATGTATATCCTTGTATCAGCCTTTAACCACCTTGATTGTGAGTATAAAGGCATGGTTACAGTCCATTAGGGTAACTAATTTGTATTAAATTATCTTGACTCTGTGCCTCCGGCTCTTCCCCAGCACTGAGTCCAATTATATGGCACGAGTCATCGTCGGGATAAGATCTGCTTTCAGAGTTAGCATCACACACAGCTGGTATCTTTTATTTATGTCTGACTGAAATAACATTGATTAAAACTTATTTTTGCTTGGGTCAGGCGACGAAAAGGGAATGAGCATGTCAGACTGCTAATTACTTTCTCTGTGGAAGTGCCTGGAAGCCTTATTTTAAGGACCTGATCTTTGCCTAGCTCAGCAGTCTCTCCCCTGCCCTCTAATAAAATGTCAGGTGGGGTGGGGTGGGAGGCAGCCGTGTGTTTAAAGAAGGAAGAATAACACAGACATTGTTTTAATCTCCCTTCTTAAGATAATTGCTTTCTGATTCCTCCACACCCCCTTTCCTCAGCCTGTTCCAGGAGATGGATTTCCCTCGGAAATTGTTTCCCATGTCTCAAATCTTAGAGACAGGATGGGGCCTGTGTCATCTCAGCTATGCATTAATAGACCTTCAAATGAGATTTCACAGCCTCAAATCCGATTATTTCTAGGACTTCAGTTACTCCTGAGTTCAGAGACCAACAGATGCTGATGGGAGCAGCCCCCCAACAGCCAAGAGCATTGCAAAATCTTGGTGAACATGTAGATAAAAGACCATATGTGTGGGTATATATACATGCATGCATGCATAAATAGATGTGTGTGTTGGGGGAGATGAGAGAAACCTAGAATGCAGTGTTCATTTTACAGACTTGAAGATTAGCAGTCAGCAGAAGCAAAATGGGAGAGGCCTAGGAAATGCCTTAGAAAATGTTGTACTAAGAGCAACCACTGTAATGAAATAATTCCATAGAGAGATCACATATTTATCTAGCAATATTGGGGTGGTGGGGCTGTATTGCTGTTTACAGCTCTCCTGGGATGCAACCTCAAGGTCACAAGATTTTATATTGCTTTTTGTTATTCTTTGCTAAGTGATTAATCTTTGGTGTTTTAAGGTTTACACTCAGTCTTCACTGCAGCACATAATACAATGCAAGAGAATAGGATTTTGTGTGTGCAATAGGGGCAGGCTGATAGAGCTTGTGAGTGGAAAGACATTATTGCATAGATTGGGGGAATGCACACACACACAAATAAGTAACTGTGAATCTTTGTGTTGACTTTTAGATTTTTGGAAGTGTGAACATATCTAATCGTTGCTTCCAGAATTGTTATCTACATCAGCATTATTTATGTTTTCCAGCCCTCCCAGGAAAGTATTCCAAACCAAGCCTTCCATTGCATCAGTTCTGGAATATTTTATGACAGCAACGAAATCCCATTACAGTGAATGGTTAGCAGTGCCATTTAGGCATCAGATTGGTGTTAGGGGTTCAGTTTTATGTTATGTTTTACTTATGCAAGACTAGCCATTGTTTATTGTTTTACAATTGGATCTTCAACATTTTTTAAATAGGGACGACCAATTCACTTATATGTTTTGATAACACGTAGTTTACAATAGCTTGTTATTTATTCACACAGTTGCTTCTTTTTATATTTATATATCTATCTAAATACCAGGCCCTAACCAGCCTCAAGATTTCACTCTTGACTGACTGTTAAATAACTATCTTAGAACCTAACAGCTTTATTGATTCTCTGGCTTCTCTTTTTTACCACAAGGTTGTATGCATTTATAGTCTTTAGCCACACCCACCACTCATTGATTGGCTACTCTAAACACTCACATAAATATTCATAAATAACATTACATAGTCGTAAGCAAAACTGTTCGTTATAGATGCATTTAAGCGCATCGCCACAAATGGGCAATTTGTCAAGTGGCAGGATTTTCTACCACATACAGTAGTTTCTTGGTCATTCCTTGCAGTGGATAGGATCCTATTTCTAGGTCCAACTAGATGAGACACATGGCTAAATGGAATCTATATAAATGCTGATTTACAATTCAGCAGTTGATTCAAGGGAGCCTCCTCTTAGTTTGGATTACTGACCATCTCCTAGCCAGCAACAAAGGAGTGCATAGCTGCTAATGGTCCAAGGTGAAATCTGCCCCTTGTTCCATCACATCTAACCTCCCATGGACCACACCTCCTTTTTAAAAAAACTAAAGGTTCAAGTCTGTTTTTTGCAACTGGCTGTTGAAAAGCATCCACATAGTCTTCCATTTGGAGTGAGATCCAATTGTTAATTAAAAGGAGATTTGCAACCCCAGTTACTCTTGCAGATATGATTCACCATGTGTGACCAAAAAGTTCCTTATGGCAAGCTCCTAGTGAGGGCCACAGAGAAGACCACATCCATCCCACAGGGAGCCCAATAGCTTTTCCATTCTTAACCATTGTGTGTTGTGTCATTACAGTTGTGACCGACTCTTTGTGACCCCATGTCCATGGAGTTTTCTTGGCAGGAATACTGAAGTGGCTTGCCAGTTCCTACTCCAGGTGCCTACAGCGCCTGGTATTCCCTGATGGTCTCCCATCCAAGTACTGTACTAACCAGGGCCGACCCTGCTTAGCTTCCAAAATCAGGCGAGATCAGATGTACTTAGGGCATCTAGGCAGCTCTTAACCATTAGTAGGTGTTAAAGAAGACAGCTCAGTTGTCTATCTTTGTTCCCCTCAACATAACATTCTCAGGCACTTGTCCTGTCCAAGGAACATCAGATTATTCCAATTACAAATAAACATGTGCTCACTTGTTCTGCAGTCGTTATAGCTTGTAATGGGGTTGTTTAACATCTGTCCTCTGCCTAATGGGATGTGAAGTCAGATCCTGAGCTACCAATCCTATTTCTTTTCTAATTGCTGCTCGTTAAGAGACACATCAATCATTAACTGTTTGGAACAAGGAAGGGCAAAAAAACACATGGTCTTCCAGGAGAACTCTGGAACTAACCTTTGGATTCCAGGACACACACACCTGCAGTCAGCTTTGAACTGTAACCTTAACTGTTGTTTAGGGAGCAGCTAGAGGAAGCCAGAGTCAATATCTCAAGATAAGAAAGAGTTGAAATGAAGGACGCTCTATTTAGTCATGCTTTACAAGGTGTGAAGCCCTCATACATTTGGGGAAATGTGCCAATCATTAACTCTTTAATCATGGAACTGGGGTTGTCTCAAGAAGGGGGAGGCTGCAGTACATTATCTATCTATCTATCTATCTATCTATCTATCTATCTATCTATCTAT
>JAHTLZ010000252.1:9096477-9135257 GCA_023846285.1 Phrynocephalus versicolor | reverse complement strand
ATAATAATAATAATAATAATAATAATAATAATAATAATAATAATAATTCTTAAGTAATGTAGAAACCCAGAAACCTCTAAAAGACTATATTTATAAAGTATTCGCAAAGAGAGGTTTCTAAAATGTTTACAAATAGAAAATAAGCTAAGCTGTGCTACAGAGCTGTGCCATTATTCCATGCATTCCCCAAAATAAAAGAAGAGAGGAAGACAAGAACAAAGGGAACACTTGCGTTGTACTGGAATCAAGGTGGAAGAAGAAAACAATCTTGAAAAACAATGTGACCTAATTTAAGTTTATAAAATCATACACGGTTTGGACAAGGTAGATAAGGAAAAACTGTTTTCCCTATCGCACAACACTAGAAATAGGGGGCACTCCATGAAACTTTTGGGTGCTAGATCTCAAACAAATAAGAGAAAGTACTTTTTCACCCAGAGGATCACTGGTCTGTGGAACTCCCTGCCAGAAGAAGTGGTGACAGCTGTCAGCCTTGACAGCTTTAAGAAAGGATTAGACAAGTTCATGGAGAACAAGGGTATCAATGGCTATCATGATGGATGCCTAAGGACAACCTCTGTGTTGGAGAGATAGGTAGGATATCTCTCAATGCCATTTGCGGGGAATCCTAAGCAGGTGAAGACATCTGCTTGGGAATACCCTGAAGCAAATGGTGAGCCACTGTGTGAGACAGAATGCTGGACTGGATGGGCTGTGGCCTGTTCCAGCAAGGCTGTTCTTATGTTCTTATGTTCTTAATTGTAAAAGTCAATTAGAGAGTAGAAAATAATGTTTAGAACCATGGAATAATGGAGTTGGAAGGGGCCTATAAGGCCATTGAGTCCAGGCCTCTGCTTAGTGCAGGAATTCCAATCAATGTATATCTAACAGAAGATCTTCCACTTTTCTCTTGAATGTCTCAGGTGCTGGAGTTCTCTCAACCTCTTAAGGTCATTGGTTCCATTGTTGTACTACTCCAACAGTTAAGAAATGTTTCCTGATATTCAGCTGAAATCTGGCTTCTTGTAACTTGAGCCAGTTTTTACATGTCCTGCTGTGGAATAATTCCAAACACAACATGCCCCTCCCTCCTCTCTATGACAGTATTCCAACTTAAAATTTATTTAGAGCAGATAAGGCAAAAAGCAGCTCCAGATGTTATTGGAGTATAAATCCCATCAGCTCTTGTCAGTAGAGATGGCCACGAATTAAAAAAATGGCATTTCGTTTGTCGTTTGTCGTTTGGAGGGTCCGTTTCGGTTCATTTCCGTTTTTTGTGAATTTTTGCAAAAAATCATTTTTGTTTTCGTTTGTTTTGTTACCATTTCGTTACCATTTATTTCAATTTTTTTTGTGATTTTTTAAAGGATTTTAAGCAATTCACTCATATTGCAGTAACGGAAACGAAACGCACGACAAAATTTCCGGTTTTTCTGTTCGTTTCATTTCATTTTAAAGACAAAATTCGTTTGTCGTTTCGTTAGGGGGGCAGGGGGTGGGGCGGCTGGGGGCGGACAATGGGGGATGGCAACGGGCAATGGGGCAGACAGTGACGGGCGGGGGGCAGCGATGGGGGGGCGGCGGGGGGACGGATGGTGGTGGCCAGTGGCAGCGGGGGGGGCAGCAGGCTGGCCAGTGCCCCCTCTCCATTTTGGCGCCCTAGGCAACTGCCTAGTTCGCCTTAATGGACACACCGGGCCTGGGTGGCACAACAGTTGTCAAAGGCCCTGTCCACTTAGGATGACATCACAGGTTGAAAGGTGGTCAGAATATTGAGCAAGGGAGAGCACTGGACGTCTCTACTGCCATTTAGAGGCCACTTACACAAAAAGCTTGCCCTAGGAAACCTTTTACAATCCTGGACTTGCCAGAGGCAGAAGTGACCTTCAAAGCTGCAAGTCACATTGTGTGAGATTGAAACCAGCACATAATGCCTCCCACCCTTGCCCTTCTCCCAACATGAAAACAAACACGGGGAGGGAGGAATCTCTCAGCCTGCTGCTCGGAGCTCCTACGTAAATGTGTGAGAGAAATGCCAGGACCCCTTCTGTTGCTTTAACAAAATAAACTCATAACTGTCAGACCAGAAAAGCATCACAGATTCTTCCATCAGAGCCAGGCCTAGAATAAATAAAAAGTAGAACAGGTGAATTCCTTTAGGCTACTAGAAAAATAACAAAAAGTTGCTAGTATTTCGAGTGCAAAATCTCTTTTCTTTGGAGCTGTACCAACAGGTGCCAGGAGTTATTTGTTAGATGCCAAGTCCTTGGCAAGATGGAAAATAGTTGAGGCCCGGAGCTTAGATGTTCTAAGGCTGTATCTGAAGTAAAGGGTGTTTCCCCCCCCCAGTAGCCTAAAGGTATCACCTGTTCTACTTTTGTATTTGGTTTTTGTAATGGCTGTACGGCTCCTCAACTTGTTTTGCCTTGAGTAAATAGCATGCTAAAGTGAGGACCCACCGATGCACCCTTCCTTCCACTTAGAATTGTCCTTTACTTATTGATTTCCCCAAGGCAGGTCAATTAAAGTGCTTTTAATGCAAGGCCAAACAGTTTTTTGTCCTACCAGATTTTTGAGACTTCAGATCCTGTAATTATGTTCCATTTCCTGGCACACCAATTTACTGTGTTTGTGGCACTGTTCCTTCTTGATTTTGCCTTTACCTCTGGATGTGGCAACTCCTAACCAAGATCTTTGGTTTAGACTGAGACAGCCTGTCTACCATTATTATGCAGCCCTTTCATCGATCCCCAGACAAAGCAGAAGCACTTCACAACTCTTCCAGGGAAGCCACCGCTAACAACCCCATACTTAATGGATGTTGGGAAGGGTTTCATAGGTGGGATTTTCACTGTAATCTAACAAGTCTATTCAGACCAAGGAGGTGTGAAACAAGGGTGAGATATATATTGAAAGCCACTCAACAACTTTCCTCACAGTAACAAAGCTACTTGGATGAAGAGAGTGACATTTCAAATCCACAAGAAAAGGAGTCCAGTTGGCATGACTCAACTTCCAGATAACTTCAGGTGCCATTAATTTAATTCTTCTAATAATCATGTGCTGTCAAGACAATTCAGACTTATGGTGAACCCTTTCAGGCACAGAATTCTCAGTCATAGCTTGTCATTCCCTTCTCCGGGGTGGGGGGGAGGTTGCGTTGGGACTATGCAGCTTGCACAGTGGACTAAGGCTTCTGAATACTGTTGGCTGCAAAGTCGGCAGCTCGGCAGTTCGAATCCCGGGTGCCACGCAGTGGAGCGAGCTCCCGCTTATAACCCCAGCTCCTGCCAACCTAGCAGTTCGAAAGCATGGAAATGCAAGTAGATAAATAGGTACCGCCGTAAAAAGCGAGGTAAAACAGTGTTTCCTTGCAGCCATGCTAGCCACGTGGCCAACGACTTGCACAACACTGGCTATTTGCCTTGTATACAGAGATGAGCACTGCCCCTAGAGTTGGACACGACTAGCACACATTTGCAAGGGGAACCTTTACCTTTACCTTTTAACTTGTCCAGGGTCCAAGGCCACAACTAAGGTCTGTGTCACCCATGGCAAACATGGATTCGGCACACATACACCAGCAGGGCAGGGAGGGAGGATGTTGTGTGTTGTGTCGTTACAGTCGTGACCGACTCTTCGTGATTCCATGTGCATGGAGTTTTCTTGGCAGAAATACTGGAGTGGTTTGCCAGTTCCTACTCCAGGCACCTACAGCACCTGGTATTCCCTGGTAGTCTCCCATCCAAGTACTAACCAGGGCCGACCCTGCTTAGCTTCCGAAATCAGGCAAGATCGGGTGTGCTTAGGGCAGTGATGGCGAACCCTTTAGAGACCGAATGCCCATACTGCAATTCAAAACCCACTAATTGCAAAGTGCCAATACAGTAATTTAACCTGTATACAGGTGGCTATGAAGGGGTGATGTCGGGTGCCCACAGAAAGGGCTCCGAGTGCCACCTTTGGCACCCGTGCCATAGGTTCACCATCACTGGCTTAGGGCATCTAGGCAAACATGGATTCGCCACATATCCCCCCGCAGGGCGGGGAGGGGGGGGGATGGAATAGTACAAAGTACAAATGTTGTTTTGTTGTTTTGGTGCCCAGGAAACACCCTGCTTGTCCCCACCCAGTTGAAGCCTTGAGGGCCACACAGGCTGGCTGTACTCCCTTGGAGCTACAGTGGGGAATGGAATACCTGCTCACTGGCTCCACAGCCAGATAGCTCTACTACTGAGCTACCCAGCCAGCTGTTATCATTATAAGCCAACAGTATTATTTTTGAGTACTGTACCAATAAATGTTTCTCAGTATTTTAATTCTTCTTCAATGGCCATTATGGTAATTCTAAATGAAATTCTAAATTAAACTAAGTAATGGATTAATTAATGAGCTAACCATATAAATCTTCCCTAATCATTCAACTATAGCACATTAAACGTCTTTGAGTATAAATGCATTAGCACTGCTAGTTATACTTCCAGGCACTGGCTATACAGTATCATTGTAATTTTGTTGGCCTAGAGAATTGATGGCAGAGCCTGGTTAAAAAAAATAGCATCTCAAAACCTCTAAAGGGAACCATTCCCCTGCATCCACCTTCAGGCATTCTTGGAGCTCTAGGGGGGGAAATCTAGATATATCAAAGCAGCAGGCAAGCTTATCTTTTAGGTAAGTCTCCAGCATTTGAAAATTCTTAGAATTTCCTGTTCCTTATAATTGTATGGAACTTGACTGTGGCAAATGGTTTGGCATAGTACAGTTTAAAATTAATTTTTCCAGGGTAATAATGACAGTGTAAAATGTTGCAGTGTATGTTCCTGTCTCCCCAAGACATTTGTGAGCACAGCAAAATCTACCTGTTTGCGAAACTCAGCTGATGAAGCCTTCAAAATCTCACCGTCTTCAGTTTTAAAGCATCTCATGTCACAGCCAAAGGTTGGGATGCCTTGCCTCCCCCCATCCGCTCACCGCCGCCCATGCCCCAAAGCAGCTCTCTTGCCTCTGGAATCAGGCTTATTTCCATAAAGCAATTATGCCCAGATAACCCCAGGAAACCGAAACATCAATAGCTTAAATGGTAACATGCGGGCTATGCGCAGCTGTTGCATCTTCCTGGCTCTCTTTCTGCCTTTGGACAAGGTCCCATCACGTCATCACCATGGCGACCGAGGGCGGGTGCACTGGAGAGCCCACGGAAGTGGCTGCAAGGGACCCAGAACGGACCAGGAGAAGCTGAGAAGGGCATTTGTACGAGGCCTTGCAAATTAAGGATGCAATGTGCATCAGGAGCCTTTCACCCCTTCTTAGTAACCATGGTGAGGGAAGCAAGGCAGAAGGAAATTGGTTATTGTCTGCCCTAACACCGGCTTGCTCTTCAAGAGCATGAAATGTGGTGTATAAACAGCGTGTGCTGCTTAGGTGCTGGGTAAGCGATGATGGCCTTGGAGCAGGCACGCTGGCCGAGCAGAACTAGTCCCGAAAGCAGCAGGGAGTTGGCAGCCCAGCCGTTGCCAAAGCTGCCTCCTTGAAGCCATGCCCGTTGCCAGGCGGTGAGTGACAGTTGGGAAGGAAAGCATGGGAGCACTCACTGAATGGCTAATTTGCACAAAATTGGCTACAATCTGTGTTTATGATTTGACATATATAAATGAGACCCCCTCCCTTTTCCTCCGGATTTCTGGTGCTATTTTCATCCTCGAGGTTTTGCAGAAGGTAGCCGTGCTAGTCTGTGCAAGTACTCCAGGCAAAAATCAAAAGGGGGGAAAAAGGGAAAAAAGGGAAAAAAACATGTGGCACCTTAAAGATTAACTTCCATATTTTAATGAAATGAACCCCCCTTTACCTCTTCCTCTTCCTCCTCCCCCTCCCCTAAACACCCTCACCCAGATCTGGTTTCCATCTCTTTAGAAATTTTTACAATAGAACTTGCATGCAAATATACCTACATACCAACAGCAATGAATATTTGCTATGAAATGTACAGTATGTCCTATTATATAATATATTGCGCACCTCATTCTGCTGCTATATGTCTGAAGAAGTGGACGTGTCCACGAAATGTTACATTAAAATATGAAAGTTAGTCTTTAAGGTGCCACATGTTTTTTGTCTTTGGTTTTTTTTTATGATATTTGCCTGGAATATTTTCATCCTGATCAATTACTGGTTCACAATAGTACATCTTTCAAAAATCCTCAATTAATGCAGATTTTCTTTAATCTCAATGGAACACATCCTTCAGGGAAAATAACGATGAGATGGCTTTCCAACTCTGAAAAAATTGCAGTAACTACAAATCCCTTAAAAAGAAAAGAATTATCTGTTTAGGGAAAGCTACACCATCTGTAGTTTTGTTCTGGTCTAGAATTACTCTTCTAGATGGATTTCCTCTACTTTCCATGGTTTCTAAAAATAAAACAATGCAGATAAGCCATTGTTGTTTTTTTCCACCAGCTTATTGCACAGCAGATGGCTGGGGTGCCTTGTCCCCCCCCCCAAACAATCATCCTTACCAATTTGGTTCTGACTTATGGGTCCCTTCCAGGGTTTTCTAGGTATCAAGTGATTTTTCAGTCCCCCGCTGTGGTGGTGCTTTGGGGTTACTTTGCAGCTTGCCCAAGGCCACATGAGTGGCGGGGCACATAATCCCATCAGCCCCATGTTGTGGGTGCCCTTGGTTGCCCCCCCTCCCAGTAGCCATGTCAGAGATTCAAACTTCTAGCCCTCAGCTCTGTTGTAATGTGCTCCAAACCACTGAGCAAAGCCAGCCCATATCCCTTCTGTTCTAATAGCCCACTTTGATGGGTTCAACTGTTTCAAATATAGATGCAGCTTTGTGATATCTGTTTGCTATGCACATCTTACAGAAGCTTCTTAAGGAAAAAAGATGGAATGACCCTAAATTAGTGCCAGAATAGTTAAATATTCACGGTCAAGTGTCTAGGGATTAAATGCTAAAACTCATGTGCTCACCTGGACAGATCCATCAGTTTTGGTTTCTCACACAGTTTATTTTTTTTTAAACCAAATTAAGTTCTTTTGTGTCATATATCAGATCTTGTGATCCTGTGTTCCTTTGCTTACTTTCATTCCATATGGAGACATATGAAAAGTTTTTAGAATGTCCAGAGAAGATGCCAAGGAGAGATCAGGGTTTGTCTACGTCTACCATGTTCTTCCATATTCCTCCTCCTCTTCTTCCTCCCATTATGGAAATGCCCAAGAAGTACAAGTTATAATGAGACAAACCTGAGCAATTCCCCCCCCCCCATGGGCTTCTGGTTTTCAATTACATGATGCCCCTTTTAAAGCTGCCTGGGCCTCTTAATTTTATTCATTGCTGACTTGAGCAGTCTTGACAGCATTTGGCGGGTGGCAAAACGTGGCTCTGTGCATCTGTTTGTGGCTCACGGATATGAGTGACTTGCCTCTCGTGGTGCCTGTGGACTGGGGGCACCTGCGAAAATGATGTGGCATGAGCCACCTTTTCACATGACCCCTAAGATCCGCTGGCCACTTAAACTCGGACCAGAGATCTTGGGGGTTCGTTGCTCTTCCTGCGTCCCCACCCCTCCGCACTTCCTTGTTCTGTCTGCGTGAGGGGAGGGAGGAAAAAAGAGAGGAAAAATGCAGGCTCACCTCCGAAGCCGCAGGAGCCTGTCGTTGCCCTGATTCCTCCTCTTTTGTTTTTTTTTTTTTGCCTCCCACCCCTTCTCTTAAAGGGACGGGATGCAAAAACAAAACAAAAACAGAAGCGAGGAGAGCCCCGCACTTACCAGATTAAATCCGGACCTGGGGATTTTCACCCTCCTAGAGCAGGTACAAGAAAAGTGCGCTGGGACGCGCTTAGGTGGGAGTGGTCGCACTTAATTTCCTGCAAACTCCGGAGCTGGTGGGGAAACAATTGTAAGCTCCGGAGCTGGCAGCCATTTGCTGCGGAGTTTAGGGGTCGTGTATAATGAGATGAAAGAAAACAAAGGGGAAAGAATGAGATGCACCAGGGAGGAGGTTTTGAGAGCAATAGTTACCTTCTGGTTTTGGGCAGGGCCCAATCTGGGGCGTTCTTTATTGTGCCCTGTAATAAAGAATGGGGTAGGGAACCTCTTCTCCAGCTTTTGCTCCTTAGCCACAGAGCTGAAACACAACAGCTTTTGGAGGCCTAGATGCCCCCTTGATAAAGCAACACGGAAGCCCTTAAAGATCGGTCCGGGAGCTGAGACATAGTGGAGCTAGGAATTTCAGGATCAAAACCCAAGAACTCTATGAAAAACAGGGGCTAGGATCACTCCCTCTGGCTTTCCTCTCCAGCTTCTATGTATTCCTCTGAGCGCTTGAAAATGGAATGGATTTTACTCTGGAACAGTACACCCCTGTGAGCTCTGCTTAGAACAATGAAGGTGATTTGGTCTTGAATATGCAATCAAAGGCCACTGATTTTTACAAAAGACCTGTTTATTATATTACCAGTCCAGCTGCCTCTGTTTTGGTTCTCTTCTTATGTTGGCAGCTGAGGCACCTGTCCTGTACATCCAGATTTACCACTGCACCCCTTTCTGAGAGCATCCTGTCAATCTGAATCAACAGTTTCCTGTAATCATTTCCTCATTTAAACAGTATTTTAATTGTGGTTACTTGGAAGTAATTGCCAGATGATTTCGAGCCTTTTAAGATTATTTGGTATTTCTACAGGCAAAGCACAGTGGAGTTGTGCTGGTCCTGTGATGTCTGAGGAGGAATATGTATTCTAGAAATGGGTATTAGTCAAGAGAAAGAAAGTACTCCTTGTTCTGTTAGGAAATCCATCTATCAATAAGGCTGTGGAGAAGATTCCCACACTTATTTACAAGCCCCATGTATTGCTGCCTCCTCCAAGCCAGCAGCTGAAAACCACGTCAATGAGGGAAGAATGGAAGGAAGCCTATGAGTATCATTCTGCTTGTAGATCAAGAAAATAATGACCACCCTATTCCCCACATCTACTGATTCCATTCACTTGCTAAAGAATCTCTGACACATCAGATAACTTTGTCATCAAAATTGAGAAAATTTACCTGCATTCACCGCATCCTTATTTTCCAGCCTTAAAAAAATCCTTACCTCCAGTTGAGAACAAAGAGAGTGCTATTTTTTCTTGTCAGGATCTCTTGTAATTCAAGCAAATTGCCTGTGCACCAAAGTAGCATCCTTTCTTTTGAGAATCAAAGCTCGCTTGAATACCAGGCTCAAAAATTACTAGTTCAGATATTGCCATGTAGTGCTATTCCCCATATCTGTGCTAAAGCAGCCAGCATTTCTATCCTGTGCACTAATTCTGCAATTGTGCTTCATCTGTCAACTTTCTTTCTCTTCATGAGAGCACTACAAAATCTCTCTTGCCCTTTTGCAGGATGGGGAGAATAAATTTGTGGTTCCTCCTTCCCATGGGCCACAAAGGGACAGGGGAAGGTTTTCACAATACAATTATGACTCTCTGCTTTTCACATACATTCTTCCTTGCAAAATGCAAGAGGAAATGAGTTCCATCGACAGTGTCAGGGTAAAAACTGAAATCCGGCAAGACCAGATTTCTCCCTCGTGATGCGAAAATGAGATGTGTGGATGGGGGAAAGCCCCGTCTCTGAATCTTATTCCAGCAGATCAGATGCTTCAGTGCAAATAAAGGAAATTCAAGGTCTTCATAATGATTGTTTCCTTTTCTGCTTGACTAATAGGATGCCCATGAAAGCTTCCATTGTTGGAAGCATTCACTGAGAGCCAGGGCAGGGTTAAGTGAGGAATCCAGGTCCTGATGCAACAATGAGTCTGTGAGATGACAAGAAAGATCAAGCACATTATGTACTATAAAATGGGTGAGCTTTCAATGCATATTGCAGTATATGGGCCACTTTTCTGGCATCTGCACACAGGACTCTCAAAAGGGCATTCATTATGTAGACGAGAACAGCCACACATAGTAGACTTTGACCTTGGCATGCTCTAGTTGTCTCCAACAAAATCTTCTGCCAGAAAGTTATTTTCTGATTTTCAGGGGTAGAGATCGGCACGACTCAATGAAATTTTTGTTTTCGTTTTCGTTTTTTCATTTCGTTTCGTAATGAAAACGAAAATGAAAAATTGTTCAGAAGCAAAACGACAATGGAAACGAAACGAAAAATTTTGCCGTGTTTTTCGTTTTCGTTACGGCGGACACGTTGCATTGAAAAGAATGCTAACGAAATGAAAAATTTTCGGTTTTTTTCATTCCGTAACGAAAACAAAAACAAAAAAGTACAAAACCCCGAAAAATGAAAACGAACTGAAACGGACCCCTAAACGACAAACGACAAACGAAAAATCTTTTTTTTTGAGTCGTGCCCATCTCTATTCAGGGGATTGGTTTTGCAAGTAATAAAATACTTCCCATTTTGAAGTCCTGTTCTGGGCTTTAAAAAGACCCATTTCACTGTAGGTGCAATAGGTTCCAGATTCCCCCAGAACAGCTGAGTAAACCTCCTGTCTCCTATTTACTTACATTGTAGCTGTCCCCTTCACACCCACCTTGCATAGTATTCCAATTCTGATGATAGAATAGTAAAAAGATTATAGAGGAAAGCTGGGCAATGGATTCTCTCCATCCTGCCCTACGTTCTATCATTCCACTAAAGCTGCATGCTGGGCTTCAGGAACACTAAAAAAATGCTATTTGACTAGTGTGGACTATCTGCAGTGGTAAGGAAGCTTACACTTTCCCAGTGTCCCTGGTCTCTGGCTCAGAGTTGCAGCAAACAGGGAAGATGAACCTTAGGAAGGGGATGATTATAATATGGATTGTGAATAGAGATGGGCACGAATAAAAAAAATTGCATTTCGTTTGTCGTTTGTTGTTTGGAGGGTCTGTTTTGGTTCGTTTCCGTTTTTCGTGAATTTTTGCAAAAAAATCGTTTTCATTTTCGTTTGTTTCGTTACAGTTTCGTTACCATTTATTTCAATTTTTTGTGATTTTTTTAGGATTTTAAGCAATTCACTCATATTGCAGTAACGGAAACGAAACGCACGACAAAATTTCCGGTGTTTCTGTTCGTTTCGTTTCATTTTAGAGACAAAATTCGTTTGTCGTTTTGTTACATAATGAAACGAAAAAATGAAAACGAAAATGAAAAATTGTTTGTTTTGTGCCCATCTCTAATTGTGAATTTTTTTTGGGGGGGGACCATGACACTTTGCATCCGAGGTGGATGCTACAAACCACTGAGAAGTCCATTGCTATGTATGAAATTAGGGCTTAATAACATTATTAACAGGTTATAGTCATAATTCTTTTCTACACAGTCCACACAGGACTGAATCACCGTGATTCATGTCAAAACGTGAATATTACAGAAAATGCATATTTTGTAAAGCGGACTGAGATTTTACGCAATTTTACATTTTTTGCACTTTTCACATTTAAAACTTGTACAACATTCGAAGCTTTTAAAAAATGGAACCGTTGGGCATAAGTGGCCATTTCCCTGTTATAGATGAGGTCTCCTCATCTGTCCAGGATGATGTCAAGGCCGACAGGTTTACTCCTGAAGTGGAATCTTCTTGTCCCAGAGTTTCTAATTCACTTCTTTCACCCCAATCTGCCTTTGACCTGTAATAGAATGGTCCGGCCAGTCATTAGGCAAAGGACAGCAACTGTCCTGAGGAGGAGTTGCAAAGGGCAGCCACAGGAGTTGTTGATTCTTCCTCAGCTCCCTCTTGGATGACAGAGCTGTATAACAAACGGCAACAACCCTTACCCAGCTCAGCCTCAAACGTTTGGCTTCCAAACTCTCTGTCCTTTATCTTCTCTGCATCCTGCCATGTTCCTTAGCCTTAGGTTTTAGTACCAGTTGAGGGAGGGTCATCTCCCCCTTCCCTCCTGGAATCTGGACCACCAGCGGTTTAATCCCCTACACAACTGAACATTCCGTGCCACCTCCAAGCTCATTCAGTCAGCATCAGTTCCCTCATCCCCACAAGCATGCATGCATGCATGTGTGTATGTATGTATGTATGTATGTATGTATGTATGTATGTATGTATGTATGTATGTATGTATGTATGTATGTATGTATGTATGTATGTATGTATTAGAGATGGGCACGAAACGAACAATTTTTTGTTTCCGTTTCCGTTTTTTCATTTCATTATGTAACGAAATGACAAACGAATTTTGTCTCTAAAATGAAACGAAACGAACAGAAACACTGGAAATTTTGTCGTGCGTTTCGTTTCCGTTACTGCAATATGAGTCAATTGCTTAAAATCCTTTAAAAAATCACAAAAATTGAAATAAATGGTAACGAAATGGTAATGAAACGAACGAAAACAAATTTTTGCAAAATTTCACGAAAAACGGAAACGAACCGAAACGGACCCTCCAAACGACAAACGACAAACGAAATGCCCTTTTTTAAATTCGTGCCCAACTCTAGTATGTATGTATGTATGTATGTATGTATGTATGTATGTATGTATGTATGTATGTATGTATGTATGTATGTATGTATGTATGTATGTATGTATGTATGTATGTATGTATGTATTTGATTTTTATACGACCCATATGGCAGTGGTAGACTCACTTTAATTCGGATGTGGTATGTTTGTGCTACAGGAAGAGTTTTATGTGGGAAATCTGTCAGATGATTGACATACTGTTTCCCCTCCATCCCTGTGCTAAAAGAAGGTTACAAGACCTGAGACGCAGGCAGTGAACATGCCGATTCCCCATCGCCCAGCTCTTCGGATTACTGTTTGATTCCAACCAAATGCTACTTCTGTGCAGCCATGCATGGCCAGCTGATGCTGAGATGCACTCATTCCCTATTCAGTCACAAAGAGGCTGTAGAAAAGTAGGTCACTGTGACAGGAGGATGAGAGAGGCTTGAGTTTACCAGGACAGCTGCGCGGGGGTGGGGGACATGTCCAGTTCAATACTTGCCTGGTAATTATTTGTTGCTTCCATTAGTTGTGAGGTTCTGTGTTCAGTTTCAAGGCTCCTAGGAGTGTGATTTCTGATTTTGGCACTTCCTTAATGTCACAACATAGAATTAATCATGGCTGCCCTCCTTTCTCAAGCTTCATTTGGAGTCAGTCTACAGATCAATTCCATCTTGTAGCTGGAAAGCTTTCTTTTTTAGACGGCAGATTCCCCAAACATAATTTTCTGAGCAATTCCTCTCTATAAAATTGTAGCTTTCTCCAAATTCCAAAACCAATTCTACGTATTTAATTTTCTCCCCACTCCTGTTGTTTCTACTGCTGGGGATGTAATGCAGAGTTGTCCAGAATTCATTCTGTTCTATCTCCTTCCTCTCCAAACACAACAACAAAAACCGCAATGCATATCAAACCCTTGCAGTCTTCATTGGGATTCTAAGCACAATATCCAATCTGTCATTTCCCCCCACAGAGCTCATTATTGGGGGTTGGATTTTTCCTTCCAGGGTGGCTTAGAAAGCCAGGAGCTCACTATCTGTGCCTTAAGTGCAGCCTCTCCGGTTATCTTATTGCCTGACGGAACTCGTCTCAAGACATTTACAGTTGGATTTCTTTCCTTGTCATGCACACAGGGTGACATAGCAGAATCCTTAGAGGAGAAGGGGCAGAGCAAGGACAGGCAAGTGAAGTATGATTAACATTTAGATGAGATGGAAGAGGTTCTGGTATCATGTTAGTATCAAACATACTGTACTTCTTATGGATAGAGCAGGTGGGAAATAGGTTTGCCACCTCTGTGGCATCCCATGCAATGAAGCTCCCTTAGCTGGACTGCCTTTCCAAAGAAAGCACCTTGGCTTTTGAGATCTTTTCTCTCTTTTGCCATCCTTATAGGCATTTTGTTAAGGACACACAAGGGTAGCTACTAGAGATGGGCACAAATTAAAAAAATGGCATTTCGTTTGTCGTTTGGAGGGTCTGTTTCGGTTCGTTTCCATTTTTCGCGAATTTTTGCAAACAATTCATTTTCATTTTCGTTTGTTTTGTTACCATTTTGTTACCATTTATTTCAATTTTTGTGATTTTTAAAGGATTTTAAGCAATTCACTCATATTGTAGTAACGGAAACGAAATGCACGACAAAATTTCCGGTGTTTCTGTTCGTTTCGTTTCAGTTTAGAGACAAAATTCATTTGTCGTTTCATTACGTACCGAAATGAAAAAACGAAAATGGAAACGAAAAATTGTTTGTTTCGTGCCCATCTCTAGTAGGTACTCCCAGGCCTTGCGAGTGAGGTTTGACCCCTCGGTCGCTGTTTTCCTGGCTTTACACAAGTTGGCCTTTAGAAACCAAATGTCCCACAAGAAACCCATGTTAATACATGGGGGACATGCAATGTACTTTACTATTTTTGCTGAATGTTTAATTGGGCATTCATTGTTCTAAATGAATCACTTCTAATACAAGGCTTGATTGAAAAGTACAGTAGGACCCCAGTATCTGCTGGGGATTGGTTCCAGGCCTTCCCATGGATAATAAAAACCATGGATAAGAGAGAATGCCTGTCCACCCACCTCTAAACTGCTGTTTCCTGACAGTAGCTTGCTTTATGACTGCTGTTTTGAGATAGTAGCTTGCTTTATGGCTGCTGTTTGTGACAATAGCTTGCTTTACAGATGCTATTTGTGACAATAGCTTGCTCTGTGGCTGCTGAATTATTTAATTTTTTTTCCTCTGCCAACCGTGGATAACTGAATCAGTGGATAATGAATCAGTGGATATGGGGGTCTTACTGTAATAAATACCTCCATGGCTGTAACTTTTTTATTTGTTAACCGATTTTCAAAATGGTTTTTGTACCTGATAGCTACATTTGTGCTACCTGTAATTCACTTTTTGACATAGTCCTCATCCCTTTCCACACACTTACGCCAATGTGTGACTAGTCGGGCAAACCCATCCGAGAAGAATTCTGGGGGTTGTTGTCAACACCAGGATTGAATAGCAGCTTTCACCTCGTCCTCAGAATGAAGGTGATGTCCTTTAAGGTGCTCTTTCATTTTTGGAAAGAGGTGAAAGTTGCAAGGCGAGTGCAGTAGAACCTCCTTAAACTGCAGGTGCTGCAAGGCCTCTTGTGTTTTGGTGACTCATGTGTGAGCGGGCATTGTTGTGCTGCAAAATAGGGTCCAAATCCTTCCGGCTACGGTGCAACCGTGCACAGAGATTCTCCAAGGTTTCCACGTAGTGGTCAGAGTTTATCACACTTCCCTCTTCCAAGACGTCAATGAGCACAACAGCTTGGGAATGGAAGCCTTACTTTTCAATCAACCCTTGGATTTGCATGTTGAACTATACAGTATTTGTATAATCTGTATAATCAGAGTGACTGTGGTTTTAATTGTATGTGCTACTTTTTTGTAAGCCACCTGACGTCCCTTCCCTAGACAGAGATGGGATAGGAAAAAAGCAATTAAAGGGGTTAATTTCAGGGCCAGAAACCAAGACTGAACATAACATAAGAACATAAGAGTAGCCCTGCTGGAACAGGCCACAGCCCATCCAGTCCAGCATTCTGTCTCACACAGTGGCTCACCATTTGCTTCAAGGTATTCCCAAGCAGATGTCTTCACCTGCTTACGATTCCCTGCAAATGGCACAGAGAGATATCCAACCTGCAGGTTGTCCTTGGGCATCCATAATGATAGCCTCTGTTACCCTTGTTCTCCATGAACTTGTCCAATCCTTTCTTAAAGCTGTTAAGGCTGACAGCTGTCACCACGTCTTCCACAGACCAGTGATCCTCTGGGTGAAAAAGTACTTTCTCTTATTTATTTGAGATCTAGCACCCAAAAGTTTCTTGTTCTATTGTTGTGTGTTAGGGAAAACAGTTTTTCCTTATCTACTTTGTCCACATTGTGTATAATTTTCTAAACTTCAATCAAGGGGTGCTAAGCACAAGAGTCGCCACAACCAGCACTCCCATTATGAGAGCCCCCAAATGAAGGCAACTGGACTGCTAGAAAGCAATAACTAACACCCCTACTTCCACATTTAACACTATACAATTGGGCAAGTTGCATTTCCTCTCTGAAGAATTCCGGAAGCATGGAGTGAGACAACCTTATTGAATGTTAGAAATAGTCCATGTCTGAGCCAGAATGATCTTTTTGCCTGTCTGCAAATCAGATGATCAAGGAGGGTTCAAGGAAGAAGGGGTGGTGATGTTTCAGAACATGCATCATATTGCATTGTTTGTATTGGATTCTCCTTCTTTGGAGGTTTTTAAGCAGAGGATGGAGGGCCATATGTCGAGAGTACTGTGATGGGGGATCCTGCATGGCGGGGTGGTGGTGGACTAGATGGCCCTTGAGGTCTCTTCCAACTCTATGATTCTATGATTCTTCACTGGACTAAAAGCAAAAGAGACTGTTGCTTCCTTAATTTGTGGGACTGGAGATTAAAAAGAAAAGGAAAAGGAAAAAAGGCCAGGTCAATGCACCAAGTGTCTTTGGCCCATTCTGCATCTTCGCATCGATGTTCTTCCTTTGAATTTGTGGAGGAAAATAGAGTTTCTGAAGAAGCCCTATTGATTGTGGCTGGAAGCTCACCCAAATAGTGAGTGCTTTTAAAGTTCAGGGAGCCTTTGCTGCTGTTTAGTGCCTCGAAACAGAGCTGCAAATGCTTTATCTGAGCGTCTGCAGAGCTGCTGACCTGCCCTCCCCCCCTGCAATGGAAGGAAGAGCATGTGGGAAGTGTGCTTTCATCCATTATTGATGCACTGGTGGTCCAGCCAACTCTTTAGGGGGATTGAGGGTGGGGGGAGTGTAAGACTCAAGGCAAGGTCACGTGATCAGATACTCTTTCCCTAGCCCCCTAGGTGGCAGAAAAGCTGCCTGTACAAAAAGAAGGCCAATTATTGAATGAAAGGCCAGCAGCTACATTTAAGAGGAAAGAGTAAAACCTAAAGAGGAGGGGGTGGGCAAGGAGCTTGTCCAGCCGAAGTCCCCTGGCTTCCAACGTGAGCATCCCATTAACACATGGCAGGCGAATGAAAAGAGGGCTCCCCTCAAAACAGGCTCTCCAGCAACAGCGATGATCATGGTTGGGTGATGTGAAATGGCTTGTAAGAAAGTGGGCCATTAAATTTTCATTGGCCTTTCACTCGGAGAGAGAAGGGGAGCTCGGCTGGGTGTGAATTGTAAAGAAGGGTGTGAAGGAAGAGCAGGGTTTGCAATGCTGAATTGCCCAGAGCATCAGCTGTGGGGATCCACAGCTGGACTATCCCAAGGAGGAGCTCTGCTGTGTTTGGAGAAGCAAGGCTGCTCAACCATCTGGTGTCAAGGTCTCCCGGAAGGGAAATTGAGTGGCCTTGAGGCTGCCACCTGAGTCCCTGTTGTTTTACCATGTGCTTCTTGGAAAAAAGCCCTGGAGGCCTTTTAGCTAACAAGGAACCATTCCAAGAAAGATGTTTTTCCTCTCGCCAGGTAGGCAATGGGAATAGTAGGGCTGCAACGTTTAGACAAACATGCGCAAAGGGCAGCCCTGCCAATGTTTTTGGATGGCAGAGAACTAGGAAGCTGGGAAGGATTCAAGATTCATGTCATCTAACCCCCAGCCCAGTCAGCCTAGGGCAGTGTTGGTGAAGCTATGGCATGGGTGCCAAAGGTGGCACTCAGAGCCCTTTCTGTGGGCACCCGACATGGCCCCTTCACAGCCACCTGTATTCAGGTCAAATTGCTGTATTGGCACTTTGCGAAAAAAAATTAGTGGGTTTGGAATCGGAGTTCGGGCACTCGGTCTCTACAAGGTTTGCCATCACTGGCCTCGGGCAATGGTGAGCAAGACTCAGGTGGTGACTTCTGGAAGGGGAACTTTGCTCATCTGATTTGGTTGATGAATGAGGAAGTCTGGTGGATTAAATCAGCTTTAAACAATCTTTAACTAGCAAATGAAACAGACGATTCAAGACAGAGCAATCCTGAGTGAAAGATGCATTTTCTGTTGCAGGTCTGGAATGGAAGATGTTTCTTTGCCCTTGCAACTGCACTACAGCCCTTGTGCTTGTGGACCTCAGAAATCAGCCAGTGGAAAAGTCCCAAGGGGGTGATGGTGGGAAAAGGACGAAGAGGAGTTGCATTAGACTACATCTAAACCTCCTCCAGTCCCAATAGCACTAGGTGACCTAGTTTCAACACAGCTGGCCTTCAGCCATTTTCCTAGTTAGGGGCATGCTGTCCATCTGGGGAGGGCAAACTGTGATTTGGAAGAACATTCCTTGGCAGGGGGATTTGGGTTGCTTGGTGGGTGTGTAAGATAGAGAAGGAGAGGTTAAGAAAATTTTGCTTTTTCTTGCTTTTTTTCTGATGCACCATGTGTGTAGGGATGTTGAAGATTTTATTCTGTTCATTTTTCAGCAAGACTGGAAAATTAATTTGTAGGCCACCTGTTCTGTCAGTGCTCAATCCAGGACTAAAGCATCTTCACCAGATGACTTGAAACCCTCCAGTGAGGGATGAGTAAGAATGTGATTCCATTAATTTTAGGTGACAGACTGGCTCAATTTCTTGGCTCAGATCTGCATCAGGAATTCGACTCCCACCACCTCAGGAACAAAAGCCTGTCGTAGTGATCAGGGGGAGACTTCATGGAATCAAGAAAAGGGACTGCTAAAACATTTCTGAGTATTTTATACTTCAGAAACCCTGCCAAGAGTTGTCATGCATTAGACTCTTGTTACTAATTTTTGTAAGAACTTCAAGCCTGCAGATTTTGTCCATGGGAAGACCTTGATGTATGTTTGTTTTTTACATTTTCTTTTTTTTTCTAGCATGAGAGAGAAACTGAGTGATTTGTCCTTCTAGGAGACAACTCTGAGTGTTGACTTTTATGAATCTGGGTTTGTGCATCCCTGTGTTCTCAGCCACAATTTTGGTGCTGAAATTAGGGTCTCCACAATTTTTAAACAAACACCTCCTCATCTTTATCAGCTTGCTTTCAGGGAGGAACATTTTCCCAGGGTTGAGAAGAGTTATACACAATTGAATTTGGCCAGTGCAATTGTCCAAAGGTTTCATCAGATTCATTTTTATGAGAACTTGTCTAATTCATAAATATTTTCATAAATTCAAGGGAATTTTTTAAAAGTGTGAGTGTGGTAAACGAATTTTTACTCTGAAGAAGTGTCTTGTGCGAGGGAGCCCTGCATGGAAGTCCAACTGTAGTTCCCAACTTTGAATGTCCAGATGTTGGTGAATGTCAACTCCCATATGATATCTGGAAGTAGAAGATCTCATGACATCCACCAATATAGGTTCAGCTATATTGAAAACAAAACACCTAAGTTTGGTTGGAAATTGTGTAAGGTCCTTATGCCAGCAGGCTAAATTGACTAGGCTACCAACCAAATGAATTAGAAGCACATCTGTAGGTTATTAAGTTTCAACACAAGCTTTTTATTGACTATGGAAAAAAAACAAGCACAAGACACTTAGATTCTTAGAATCATAAAGTTGGAAGAGACCTCAAGGGCCATCCAGTCCAACCCCTTGCCATGCAGGAACCCCCATCAAAGTACCCCTGACAGATGTCCATCCAGCCTTTGCTTAAAACCCTCCAAAGAAGGAGACTCCACCACCCTCCATCGCAGCATATTTCACTGCAGGGCAACTCTAACCATCAGGAAGTTCTTCCTAATCTTCAAATGGAATCTATTTTAATGTAGTTTGAAACAATTGCTATGAGTCCTAGTCTCTGAAGCCATGAAAAACAAGCAAGCCCCCTCTGCGATATGGCATCCTTTCAAATATTTAAACATGGCTATCATATCCCCTCTCAGTCTTCTTTTTGTAAAGCTAAACATTCCCAGCTCCCTAAGCGACTTCTCATAAGACATATGTTCCAGATTAGAGATGGGCACGACTTAGCGGTATTTTCGTTTTTGTTTTCGTTTTTCGTTTCCGTTACGTAACGAAACGAAAAACGGCTCAGAACTGGAACAAAAACGGAAACGAAACGACTAATTTCGAGCCAATTTTCGTTTTTCGTTACTGGAAAAACACATAATGGAGCTAAATGGGAAGAAACGAAAAAAATTTCGTTTTCATTTTCGTTTTTTCATTTTTGTTACGTAACGAAACGAAAACGAAAAATTTTGAAATTAGCTCACGAAAACGGAAACGAGCCGAAACGGACCCCTAGCCGAAAACGAAAACGAAAACGAACAATTTTTCTGAGTCGTGCCCATCTCTATTCCAGATCTTTAGCCATTCTGGTAGTCCTCCTCTGGACCCGTTTGAGGTTGTCAACATCCTTTGTAAAGTGAGGTGCATAGAACTGAACACAGTACTCCAGGTGGGGCCTTACTAGAGCAGAATAAAGTGGAACTATCATTTTCCTTGATCTAGACACTATACTTCTGTTGATGCAACCAAGAATCACATTGGTTTTCTTGGCCACCATGTCACACTGCTGGCTTATATTCAATTTGTGGTCCATCCAGTCTCTCTTTCACATGTACTATTCTCCAGCCAGGTGTCTCCCATCATATATGCAATTCATTTTTTTCTGCCTAAATGCAGGACCCTACATTTTTATCCATTGAAAGTCATTCCGTTAGCTTTGGCCCAGCACTTTAATCTGTCAAGGTCATTTTGGATTTTTATCTTACCCTCTAGAGAATTAACCAACCCCTCCCAATTTGGCATCATCTGCAAATTTAGTCAGCATACTCTCAATCCCTTCCTCCAAGTTATTAATAAAGATATTGAATAGCACCAAACCCAGAACAGAACCCTGGGGCACCGCACTGGTCACCTCTCTCCATGCCGAGGAGAAGCCATTTATGATCACCCTTTGGGTAGGAGCAGTCAACCAATTACAAATCCACCTCACAGCAGCATTATCTATCCCACGTTCTGCATATCTGAATGATTCCTACGTATAGTGTGGTATAGTGGTTAAAGTGTTCAACTAGACCAGTGTTGGCGAACCTATGGCACGGGTGCCAAAGGTGGCACTCAGAACCCTTTCTGTGGGCACGCAACATTGCCCCCTTCACAGCCACCTCTATTCAGGTTAAAATGGTGTATTGGCACTTTGCGAAAAAATTAGTGGGTTCTGAACTGCAGTTTGGGCACTCGGTCTCTAAAACGTTCGCCATCACTGAACTAGACTTTGGAGATGAACCTTCCAGGCGTTATTTGACAGAGACTCTGAAGACATGCGGCGTGTTTTTCTCAGCTGTAGCACCCTAACTGTGAAATATCCTTTCCTTGGAGGCTCAGCTAGCATTGACGTGGGGTCATTTCTGTGCCAAGTCAAAACATGCTTATCCATTAGAGCCTTTAGGGTTGGGGTGAGGATCTTGGTCTGCATGTGTTTTGATGTGATGGTGTTTAATATTCTAATTTTTATGTGCTTTAAAGGATTTTATGTCACAAATTAGTTTGTCTGCAACAAGCCCTGAGAGCCTGCAATATAGAACAGGCCATTAGGATTTTAAATAAAATGAGATTAAATAACCTTGGCCTCTTAAAAAAAAGGCTACCTGGGTTACTCTGTGTTTCCTCTTTCCAATAAACACTTTTTAGGCTGTTCTGATTTTGCAACAAAGAACCCAGAAAGCTGGGATCTGCCAGCCCAACAAATCCCAAGGAACTGCGGGGGCCTGGTTTTAGCTTAATGCTCACCATTGAAAGAAGCCTGTTGGTGTGACCTTTCTGTATTATGCTTCCCTAAACATGCAGCTCTGATGAAAGATATAATTCCTGATCTGCTATGGTGGTAATTGCTCCATTTTTAGAAATTGCTGTAGACGGTGAACAAAAAAAATAAACACTATAAATGGATAATTACGGAAAAGCGACATTTTTGAAGTTGCTAGCGGCCCAGCAATTAACACTTTAGTCTACTGCAAGTGGTGTGATTTGTGAATGCTTCTTGATTACAGTTCCTAATACTTACACCACGCTGCCCCAAATACCTGTCTTTGTCATTCCTTTAGGGAATTGGTCTTTGGGTATGTGATAATTGCCATTCCTACAACTGGATAGCAACATGCATAATGATCACTGGTCTCCAGGGAGCAAAAATGCTGTGATGAGAGTGAAGTGTAAATGATGGAATTGATTAGATGGATCAATAAGAGTCCAAAATTGAAAATCAGTCCTGGCAGACCAAGGAAAATGTAGGTAAAATATAGATGTTTCTCAATAAGGATAAAGCTGTGGATTTCCCATTGCTCATCTTAGATGTAGCCTGCACATGGATGTGCATTTAAAATTACTCACTGAGTCCAGGGAGAGTTCAATACAGAGCAGAGCAATCTAGTGGAAGAACAGTGGAACAAACTAAGGAAATCTGCTCTTCAGTGTTCACAATAGACAGGGAAATTTTAAGTTCAGTCCATTTTCGGAACACTTTTTTTCAACATTTCCCCATATCTTCATGTTGACAATGGACATGCCATCTCTTCTCCTGAGATGATCCCCACCTTTACCACAGGCAGATACTGCTGGAAGGCCCTGTATTTATTTAGTTGGGCCAGTGGGGTGGGCAAATATGTAAGTTCTGTTTCTTTTGTCAACACTTGCAGATCACATCTTTGGGACAGGAAGAAGCTGGAGTTTCAAATTGTATGAATATTGAGGAAAGAGAAACTGATAATGTGAGCTCCGCTAACCCTTGTTGAGTCAGTGGAGGTTCCTTCTTCCATTCCTTCATCCATAAATGGGGCCATGGGTATTTGTAACAATACAGGATTTATTAAAACAGGAGAGGGTTCGGCCATATTAACAACACGAAGCAGTTCCAGACTAGTTTTGGGGTCTTTTGGTCTTGAGTCAGTAGCCCCTGCTATTGCTACTAAAAGAGTGTCTTGTCCTGATTTTTTTAGGTGGGTCACCCTTGTTGGGGTACACAACAGGTTGGGCAGCAAGGATGCCTCATAAGCCCACACTGAGGATAAGTTTGCCAGTCTCTCTCTTTCTCTTGCTCTGTCTGCTGACACTGTTGGTTGAGCCAAGTCGAACCACGTGCCTTTGCCTCTGCCAGCACCTGGCCTGAGCTGCCATTGGTTTCCCAGGAACTCCCTCTTGAACTTGGTGGAGTCTTTCCCTTTGTTCTTGTTCACACCATTATGAAGACCCTGGAGGCAGGTATGGGTTAAGGTGTCCCTCATCTTCTTCCCTGAGCACCCAAAGCTGTACCAACACCCCCAGTCCCTGGGTCCCTGGGTTGTTTTGGGTCTTCTGGGATCTCTACGTCCAGGTGATAGGACTCTTCCTTGAGGCTGCAACAGCATTACCCCCAAAGTCATCTTCCTCCCACTCCTCTTCTTCCTCCACCACTTCCAGTCTCTCTTTTACAGCCCCTAGACCCCAAGGGTCCTTTCCCTTCTCCTCTGCACCTGGGATTTCTTCTATTCCTGGCCTTTTCCCTTGACCCACCCCTTCCTGGGTTTCTGAATGAGCTTCCTCCTCCTTGTCTCCAGGTACTTCCCTGGGTTCAAGTTTTCCTGGTAGTCATTGGTCAGCATAGTCTCTCTTAAACCTATAGGTCAGCTCATTGTGTGGAATTCAGCAGGTCCTGGTGGAAGGTGTGACAGCCTGCTGATTGGGGGGGGGGGCTTTGTACTACAGTCTCTGTCCTCACAGATGGATTTCTCCATCCCGGGTCAAGTAATTGTAATTTTTCTATGTTCTCTGCAATATAATGGATGTCATGCCTCGGAAGATTGGTTGTGGGCAGAAGGCTGTTTGTGCATTCCTGACATGGTTCTGAATGTCCCATACATTTTTAGTTGGTCACTGTACAAACACAGTATGAGACTGGATAAGCCTGTCTCATTGGTCTGGTCTAGTGGGACTTTTCTTTTGTTTCTCCCCCCCCACCCCAGCTTGCAACACCATATTACATGGATGAGAAGAATACAGGGGAAAAGCTTGGTTCTCATTATTTCAGGATAGCTCAACATGGCAAAGCACTTAAAGTCCCACAGGATTTTCCATCTCCAGTGCAAACATGTGACAAGGAGCAGACCCCATTCCAGCTGGGTCTCTGCATTTTGCACAGAATGTCTCTGAGCAAAATTAGCATCCTTTCCTTTCAGAAGCACAAATGGACACATAGGCACCCAGTAAGCAGAGAACAACTGGCTGACTGTTCAAGAAGGTGAAACAATCTCCCATCTATCAATGGACCTGGTGACTTTGTTGTTGCAGATACGGTGGAATTGCTTTGCAATTTCATTTGACCTTCAGCACCATGGATGGTGCCTCTTAAGGTCAGAGTAAGCTCAGGGGTGGAATTCACCAGCTCTGTGAAAATGGCACCACTCATCTCCTCTGCTTGATACTTCCCACACTTTAAAAAGCCAGGCAACAAGTGACATCCACTATAGTCCACACCTGTGTAAAACTGACCCTTAATGAAGAATTAATAAGTTGGTAAGGAATGCTTGAAATTTGGTGAAGAAGCTGCTGTAGGAGTGCCAGTGAGTAGAATTGGAAAAGGTCAGTTCTAGTAATCTAAATCCAGGGTTTGGTGCTTTAAAATGTTCTGCCCTTTCCTACCAGAATGTCACCTGTCATCATGTCATCTGAACACTTTCCAAGAGCAGGGCTCACCACTAGCAGGAGTAAAGGCACAGCATCTTTCTTTGTATTTCAAGTACACCTCCAAATGTGCTGTCAGTGGGCCATCATTTTAAATTCCTCACAGGGCTCCAGACCCAGCATCCTTCTGGTGCACTGTAAACAGAAAGCCCCTATCACCACAATGCCCCATTGTGACAAAGACCTGCACAGCAGCAGCAATTAAGACAAATGAAGACTTAAGCCATGTCAAATTAGAAAGGTTTGTGATTAATTTAATAGTTGTACTCTGCCATACTGTTTCCAATGTATGGAGACACTTTCAGGGGTTTCTCCTTATAGTATAGAATACTCAGATAGCAACATGCCATTTTGGGGTATTAGGGAACTGGTTGTTCATTTTTCCTTAGAGACCTGTTGAAATCTGAACTCTTGATCAACTTATTTTCAGTGTACAGTAATGTGACACTGGTGACAGGAAAGAACAGCAACTGGAAGAAACAAAGCAAAACTAGAAAGGAAAAATAACAAGCAATCAAAATGGAGCATATTCAGAAAAAAGCCTTCACTTTGCCTTTCCTTGAGACATGTGGGCAGAAAACACAAAATTCGTTTTCTTAGGCAAAAAAGCATTTTGAGAGATTCTTTATTTCAGCTTTAATCCACTTTGAGTTTCCCCGTTGACTCTTTCGTTCTCTATCGCAACTTATGGGCACCCACCAACACTTTAGCTTTTCCATTTGAATAGCTGGCTGTACTCCAGCTTCAGTTTGGTTTCCTTGGCAACCTCTCAGCCATTTGATCCTTAGCTGTTTAGGAAGAGAAGGTTAGGCAAGCCAGGAAGATAGCAGCTCAGAGGCTGGCAACTGCTTATAACTTTGCTGCTTTCAAGTGATATATGATGCTCAACTGTTTTTAATGAAATTTCATTGCACAGAATGTACTCTATTCTATTCTATTCTATTCTATTCTATTCTATTCCATTCCATTCCATTCTATTCTATTCTTTATTGGATTTCTATACTGTGCCATCTGGCAGCACCAACTCAGGGTGTTTTACAAAATACATCATAAAAAAACTGGAACAATATACAATGTAAAACAACAAAACAAATTCGGTAATAGAAACACATGACTAAATCTACATTAAAACTGTAAAAGCATATTCAAAAAACAAAGATCAGCAAAGATGGCATAAGAATGAAAAACCGGGTAATGAAAAGAATAATTAATGATCAGGAAAAGCAGATATATAAAGCCATGTCTTCAGATGTTTTTTAAAGACAGAAAGCGTGGCAGCCAATCAAAGCTCAGGTGGAAGTTGATTCCACAACCAAGGCCCTGCTACCGAAAAGGCCCAGTTCTTTGTTGAAGATTTACGGGCCTGTTTTGGTGTAGGGACCCTCAAGTTACCTGCCTGAGACGAGCACATTATGCAGGCGGAATTCTGTGGAAGGAGCTGGTCTGACAGATAACAAGTTCCAGAGTCTAGGAGCCGCCACCGAGAAGGCCCGGTTCCTTGTTACTGACTTGTGGGCATCCCTCAGTGTTGGCACCCTCAGATGACCTGCCTGCAACAAACGAGTGACACGGGCAGAACTCTGGGGTAGGAGATAATAAGGTCTCAAACCGTTTAGGGCTTTGTATGTCAATGTTAGCACTGGAAGGCAATGCAGTGACGAATCGGCAGCCAGTGTAGGGGAGATGTGTTGGTGTCTTCTCAACCCCGTTATTAATTTGGCCGCTGAGTTCTGTACTAGCTGGAGCCTCCACATTAACCTACAAGGCAGCCCCACATAGAGAGCAATGGACCAAAGTGTTGAGGGCCCCAGCATCCAGGAAGGCACACAGCTGAGTGATCCCCTGAAGGTGGTAGTGGGCAGAGCGGACCACAGATGCCACCAGGGCTTCCAACTTGAGCACCTGGTCTAATATTATGCCCAGACTGCTCACCCCATCCTGTGCAGAAAGAGTCACCCCCCCCCCAAAAAAGGTGAGGGTTTTTCCCAAACTGTGCCCCCACCTGGAGGACTTCTGTCTTATCCAGGTTCATTCTCAGTCTGTTTGCTGTCATCCACCCCAGCACAGCATTCAGGCAGCACTCCAGGGACAAAATGGCATCCACTGCAAATGGAAAAAAGGAGATATTGACCTGGGTGTCATCACATACTGGTGACACAAAACCCCATACCTCCTGACAACCTCTCCCAGTGGATTCATATAGAAGTTGAAAAGCATGGGGGAGATGACTGACCCCCATGGTACCCCACACTGCAAAGGCTGCCAATTTGTCACTGGACCAATGGGCAGAAGCTATCTCCTCCAGCTGTACTGTCTGGAGACGGTCCTCGAAGAAGGAGCAGAACCACTGCAAAGCAGTGACTCTGATTCCTAACTCGGGGAGCCTCCCCAGGAGGATACCGTGGTCGATGGTATCAAAGGCTGCTGAGTGGTTAAGTACTAACAAGGATGATTTGCCCCTGTTGGTCTCCCTCAAAAGGTTGTCTTGCAGGTTGGCCAATGCCAGTTCTGTAGCATGGTGCGGCCTGACCCTCAACTCAAATGAATCAAGAGCATTAGTTTCATCCAGGAGCTCCTGGAGCTGGTCTGCCACCACCCTCTCCACGACCTTGCTGATGAAAGGAATATTGGAGATGGGCCTATAATTAACCATTTGGTCTGCTGCCAAGTTAGTTTTCTTCTGAAGGAATCTAATTAGGGGAGGGATTTGCCAGGCCGGACAAGGATCAAGGGACGAGGTGGTAGGGCGACAGCAGTCAAGGACTCTGTCCACTTCAGATGATATCACAAGTTGAAAAGTGGTCAGAGTAATCGGGAAAGGCGATGCACTGGGGGTCTCTGCTCAATCTACTGATTGCAACTGGAGGTCTAAGTCTCAGTGGATGGCCTCCACTTTTGATTTTAAAAACGCCGCAAATTGGTTGCAGGAAATACTAGGCGGAGGCCTATCAGTGGGACCAACCCCTGATAGATCGTGGACTATACAAAATAATTCTGCCTGATGGTTTTGTGCTCCACTTATCCAGTTAGTGAAATAATATCCCCCTTTTGATTATAATCTTCATAAACTCTAGCAGACTGAGTTTGTAATTTTTTTGGGGTACTGCAACAACCAGAATCTTCTGATCAACATGGCCATTCCATTTTCTGAAAATCCCAGTACCCCAGAAGCAGAAATGACCTAAAAGGTCATCTAGTTGGAGCACGTAGGGGCAAAAGCTGGTTGTGATCTAATGATGATTGCTCACAAATCACTGCAGTGGGTGAGAATTCCTCACTCATAATTTTTTAAAAGAGTAGCCGAACTGGAAGGTTTAAAAACAAGCCTGTGCTATTGCAATTTCTGCGCTAGCAGTTTATTTCTTATCCTTGATGTTCCACGTGTATAAAATACGAAGATTAATGATTTGCCTTTGATAAGACATTTATGTGGCTCAGTGGCCACATTGATTGAATCTTAGATATGATCTGTGAACATTTAGCTGCAAATTTCTACAACGTCCCTTCCTCCTACAAACAGTTTGTGGAGAGCAGTCGGTTAATTGACCCTGTTGTCACGCTTCCTGATTTGCATCTGATATTGATTAGTGGACCTCTGTGTTGTAATTAGGAATAAAGTGGACTTCACACCCTCGGAGCCTGTGTGGGCTTCCCCTCTAGCCATTTTACTGGATTAGGGCTGGGACATTTAGGGGCAGGATAAGGAATAGGAAGTTAATCTGAGTAGCTGGAATACGAACTGATCTGTGGGCATGTGACCCTCTGAGAACCACATTCTACTTTGTGCCAGTTCCCAGGTGGGCCCAATCTGAGGTATAGTAACAGGCTGGATTATATCATGAGGCAAAGTGACTCAGGGAGGAGGAAGGGAAAGGAGGATAAAGCCGACTTTCAAATGTCCTCCTCTCACTGGTTTCATTAAGAAGGCTTAGAAGGCTTGTGTTAGGAAAGAACCCCTGTGTGCCATTCTAAAGCATCTGAGCTTTATGGAGCTGCTGTTTGTGATTTAGCCGGATTATGTTCTTGCACCAAAGTGAATGGGTTGGGTAAAACCCAACTGTAACCTCAGCAGTAGAAGATGTTGGGAAAGCAATTGCTTCTAGGCATTTGAGAGTCTGGGAGATGGCCAACAAACAAACTTATTTATTTATTTATTTATTTATTTATTTATTTCCTGAACACTGAGCTTAGGTAACAAGGGGTAGGAAAACGTTTAGTCTAACCTGAATTTATTCTGGAAACCCATACATAAAACTTTCTTAAGGTTTGACCTTCTGACCTCTGTTGGACTATTTCCAATGCAAGTGCTTCCTCTGTCGTGAGGATCTTGTCCTTTCTTTGGAACTGCACACCATCCATGGCCAACACAGTAGGCTCTAGGGGCATCAAAAGAAATGAGTGGGGGAGTTGTGCTACTGGCTTTGCTAGTAGTAAGGTACAGCTGTGAGAAACTGCTGAAAAAAATGCTCCTCCTTCTCAAGATGTTGGTTAAAAAGAACAACCTATTTTCTCCAGACTAGCTGGATAGCTCAGCGAGTGAGAACATCTGGAGTTGGGAGTTTCATTCCTTACTGTCCCTCTTGGAAGAAGTGCCAACTTTGGATGGCCTTGGGCAAGCTGCACAGTCCCAGGATGCTTCTGAAGGAAGGGAATCCTAAATCATTCCCGAGGACTTTGAGCCTAGAAAACCCTAGGAAAGGTCGCCATATGTCAGAGCTGCCATGATGACATGCAATGATAAGCTATGAGTGCTCCTGTGAATGTAGGGAAAAACACTGCACCGTAGCCACCTCACAGTGGACCATGATGTACAACTGTGTCATGGTTCTTTAGAGATGCAAGTTACCTTAGAGGTCATGTAATCTGACCCCTGCATAGTGCAAGATCTATGAGTTCAGCAACTACAGTATGTCTGCAGTGTAACCACCGCCCTGAACTTGAATGTGGGAGCTGCTTCAGGAAAATTCAAAGAAATTACTTGGGTTTTCTTTAAATGATGATTCTTGCATTTTAATTACCAGGCAGAGGCACTAATGGGGTTGTGTATTGGATGGCAAAATAACATGGCTTTCTTTGGGCACTTGGGGCTTTGATCTAAGAAAGAGGGATGTATTTGCTGCCTTTATTTGTCATTTAGGCAGTGAAACGCTTTCCATGCATCTCTTCTGTAGTCCCAAACTTGATACGACATTGGTATCTTATTGTTTTTACAGCATATAGGAACTGTAGTCCAGATCCAAATTCTAAATCAGGAGCCACCTGGTATCTGGCTTGGTCTTGTAGCTTTTGCCTATCCATCACTTTTTCTATAGCCAACAAGCACCGCAGTCTGACTCTCAATGTATGGAGTTATCCATCACTAGATAACCTTATCATATGTTGTATTTTTTCCTCATTCTTTAGCAAAACAACTTCGGATGAAGAGAACAAACATTCTGCCCAGGGCATAACTCATATACCCAAGGAGCCAACCCATTCTCCAACCTGGGAAGAGAAGGTAACTGTGGAAATTGACTCATCAAATGCAAGCAAAGAAGGTATGAAATACATTGTAATGGGATTGGAGATTGTTGGGCTCAGGAACCAAGTACAGCCCTTCTGGGTTTTCAGTGTGGCCCTCTGGTTTTCTCCAAAAGGCCATGATCCTTGCCCATGATTCCATCATTCACTGGTTTCCTAGGGGTGGTGAGGTGGGGGTGGTGATTCTCCTCTTACTCTAAAACACAAGTTGCAAACCTTTGGCTTTCCAGACTTTTTGGGTTACAACTTCCAAAGTTCTTCATCAATGAAATACAGTAGCACCTTGTATAAATTGGTTCCAAATGAAATTCTGTTAAGCAAATTTTCCTTTATACAAATTTCCCATAGGAATGCATTGAAAACAGAATAAACCCTCATCGCGACCATTTTTATGTTGTATGGATTCACCCCATAGGCGATTCTGTTAAGCAGATTTCCCCTATCTCCAGAATTTTTTAATGTTGTACAGATTTTATGTTATACAAACCGTTTGTTATACGAGGGCCCACTGTAGAGCCTGGGACCCTATTCTTAAGGGTAGACATGCCTCATATATGGGCTTATTGTGTGTCTTCACATGAGAACCAAATTCTAGCCACACCAGCAGGATTTTCAAGGATATGAAACATTTAAAGAGACGTTTCACCACTTTGCTCTCCCCCGGTAAGTTTCCAAGTAGAGATTTGAATCCCTATTTCTTGAGTCCTAATCTGGCACTTGATCTCCTGTACCGTATTGGGTACCCTAAGGCTTATTTACTACCAGTGAAAGGTTTAAACTGCACTAAGCTGATATTTTGGCTCCACTCTTTTGTCTTTGGTCCCACTCACCACAAGCATGACCCCCACCCCCGCAATCCCACTCTTTGTACTTAATCTCAGCCCATGAGTTGAAAAAGGTTTCTCACCCTTCCATTAGGAATTGCTGGAATCCAAGGCAAAGCTCTGCACAGGATAAGAGAAAGCTATTTAAATGCCAAGATAAGCCAAATTCAGGATCACAAATATCATTTTTTTATATTTTTATTATATTATATTTTATTTAAAATAGTTCTGTACTACCTTTTTATTTTATTTAAAATAGTTCTGTACTGCCTTCCAAGACAAAGCATTTCCAAGAGGTGTCATGGAGTTAAAGAATGAAAAATACAAAATGCAATTAATTCAAACAAAATGAAACACATTAACATTTCAAGAAACCACACCTTCAATTGCAATGCATGCAAAGTGAGAAATGCTGGGCATAATCTTCGAAATATGGACGTACTACAGATTTAATGCAAAAGCTTTTACAGTATTGCTTGTATTGCTTTCCTCTCAACCTTTTTTTAACAACAGCTAATATAAAAGTTGTCTTTTTCTTGCAAATGTTATTTTCATTTATTGAGTTTACCTTCTCCTAAAGAATAGTGATGTATTGGATAGAGCGATGGACTAAGACTCCAGAGAACAGAGTTTGTATCTCACTTGGCCATGTAAACGCACTTGGGAAATGGAACTGTTAAAGCCACTTCTTAAATAGCTCACTTACCTTGAAAGTAGAGATGGGCATGAAACAAAAATATAGTTCTTCATTTTATTTCATTTTTCATTTTGTTTTGTCATTGAATAATTTTTAAACAATTTCCAAAATGAAACAATTCATTATGCTATAAAATGGCTCCCCTGGGTCCTAGAGGCACCATATTTGGTGGGTAGCTTCCTTGGACTCTTCCCTTTAAGCCCCCTCTCCAAATGGAGAAGTTTGGGGTTCAGGGGGCCAAGTTATTCAACTCCAAAGTGGGTCCTCCAGGAAAAAAAATCATTTCTAATTTGAATGTTATGTACTCAAAAATAGTGATTCCAGGCATCTAGCTGCATGGAAACTACAGTGGAGCTTCCTAAATCTCTTTCCTGTAAGCCTCCCAAATTTGGAGAAGTTTGGGGTTCAGGGGCTGAGTTATTCAACTACAAAGTGGGTCCCCCCAGGAAAATTCATTTGTAATTGGAATGGTACATACTCAAAAATAGTGATCCCTACCAGGCATCTAGTGGCATGAAAATTGCAGGTATTTCCTCAAGCTCTTCCCTTTAAGCCCCCCAAATATGCGGTATTCCACTTTGGAGTTCAATAACTTGCCCCCCTGGATTCCAAGCCTTTCCAAATTTGGAGGGCTTAAAAGGAAGAGTCCAAGGAAGATGCCCACCAAATTTGGTATCTCTCTGACAAATTGTTTCATTTTCAGTGCCAAGAAATGCATTCTACCACTTCGTTATGTAACAAAGCAACGAAACAGCATTTCGTTTTTCGTTTGGTGTCCATCTCTACTTGAAAGCCTTACTAAGGTCATAATAAGTCACTTCTAACTTGATGCTCCAGGACAACACACAAAGCCTATTGCTTTTTTTGCCTTATGGCCTCAGTCTCCATCTGTATACCATTGTCCTGGAATAACAGTTTTGTCCATTGATTAAGGGCTGTGTGGTTGTTTCCTTGTATCTGTTTAAATTAGAATGGCAATTTCTTAAGTCGTCAGTCCTACACCTGATGCAAAATTGTCTGCTGGAGCAAGTCCTGCTCCATCCTCATGTTGTTAAGTGGATTTCCTGTTTCCTAGATCTGGGTTCCTTCCTTCCACCTCCTTTCCTGCCAGATAGGGAAATGATGCTTGGTAATTTGGAGACTTTCCCCAGGGCAGTAGCCATTTGCTCCGGTGACTTGATCTTTATTGTTCCAAGCTGAGCAATGTTATGTGGATGATCGTAATAATGCTAATGGCATTAGAGTTTGTGATTTGATTAACATCAGACTCTGGTGAAATGAAGCCAGCGGCAGCCGGGGAGACTCCCCTCCCCCTAATCCCATTACAGCTGTTGCTTAAGTGAAATAAAGCAACATTTGATGTACTTCTCTACCTGCCTTGGCCACACATGATTGAGAAAGACAGGGTCTGTATTCTTTCAGGGTCAGGCCTTTAATTGGTATAAATCAAATTTGGTGGAGCCATTCATTTACACAAGGTAGGGTTTGGGGGACTGGGGAGGGCCAGCTGTGCAAATGCTTCTTTGTCTTTGTGGCCTCAGTCTCCATCTGTATACCGTCACCCTGGAATAACCATACCACTGTTGTCCATTGATTAAGGGCCATTTTATATTATGCTTTCAAAGCCTCCCACATGTGGACCGGTGATTGAGTGCAATGCTGAAGTGCCTTTTGATTGCTTCATTGTACGTCCAGATAACCAGCATGCCCGTGATTGAGCATAACTCCTTTGTAAAAATAATAATGGCAATCTTGTTGGGTACAAGAGCAAGGAAGCAAAGTTGCTGATTATGAAGCCATTGATTGCCTTTGTTAAAGACTGAGGGAATAATCCAAAGCAGTGTCAAGACTTATGGGGTGAGGTGGGGTCGGGGGTAGAGCTCCATAGTAGAATCACCAGTTTTGTCCATAGATGATTCCAAGTCCCCATCCCTATTAAAAGAGTTGAGTAGGAAATCAAGCAGAATAACCAGAGGAGATCTTGACCACAGAGAAAGTGGTGGACTACATATTCAAATGGTCTGGACACAGGGCCTGGGGAAAAAGAGTTTAGACTACAACTCCCAGAATTCTTCTCCTGGGAAATTCTAGGTATTGCAGTCAAAATCAGGCAACTCATCCAAGCTTTTGCATAATGTGGTTTAATGTGTTTCTATTAGATGGCATAGCAAGAATTAAGAATAAGAGCTACAGTAATTATCTAACACCAGTGAAAGGTGGCAATTAATCCAAGATTCAAGGTTATTTTTAGGAAAACATTTTCTAGCTCTAATTTGGAATCAGCTCGACTAAATGGAAATAAAAGAAACCAGTCAGTTGTTTCTTTTTACCATTCCTTTATTGATTGCAGCCAACATACCAGACTGCTACAGTCCTTTGTTTGAGGACCCAAACAACAATTTGTTTTTTTAGGCCTTTGGCTATCCCTGATCTTTCCCACTTCTTTCCTGAAATGCAGAGAAAAAGGGTAAGCAAGCGGGACACCCCCCACATAAATTTTTATTTACTTATAAAAGAGCCGTAACATTGGATTGTTCAAATGCTTGTGGTCTGTGTATTTAAAACTGCACAATATTAAATGCACAAATATTTATTTATTTATTTTGTTTTAGAGTATTCTTACCCCACCTTTCTCCTTGGAAAAGGACCCAAGGCAGCTTACAGTAATGAGGGATAGACCAATTAAAGAACCATAGAACCATTTCCACATCATTGCTTTGGAGAGAAAGGTTGGTCAGAGAGGGGGCATGACAGCCAAACCTAAAAACTTAACATACTATTTTTAAAAAAATACTTCCCAAAACTTTTTCTCATCCCTTTATTACACAGAAGACTATATCCTCCTCTCTAAGGATGGCCCTGGCACAGAAGGAGTTAAATTGTTCTGGCATAGAGAACAGGGAAAAGGGGAAAGAGTGTGAGGTGTGGCACTGAGTAGAGTTCCATTAATTTCTTCTTTGAGGAAAGTGTAATAATTCATAGGGCGCAGCCAACATCCCCGAGATACCCCGGTGTGTCACCGAAGTTACGGAGCAGCTTGTGTTCCTTATTGCATCAAGGCCAGAAGAGGGAGGGATGGAGCTTGGAAGTGCATCCCTGTCTTGGCAGAATAGCTGCTGCCTTTCAGGAATCGAGTCAAGTTGTGGTTGCTGTGGTGATTCTCCTCCCTTCACAGAGGGGGTCAGATGGAAGCAAGTTGCTGTTAATGAACAAGAAAATGAGGTTCTATTCTTGGCTTGCCCACCCTCACACATACAGGAGCAGGAAGAGATTTCCCTTTTGTCCCAATTGCTTGAGGGACAAAGGATAATGACAAAGGAGAGAACGGCACCCAAGGAAAGGGGGTGAAGGAGATAGATGAGCAGCAGCCTGGAGACCGGAGCTGTGTGCAGGTGCCGCCACCTGAGGCAGAGGAATATACGGAGCTGTGGAATGTTTTTGATTTTGGTCAATCCATGCCCCATGACAACCCCAGCTCTTTCTCTCCTTTTCACCATCTGAAGTGAATTTAACCATGGCAGCCCCATGGCGCAGTGGTTAAATGCCTGCCTGTACTGCAGGTAAAACTGTGCTCATGACCTGGGGTTCAATCCCAGGTAGCAGGCTCAAAGTTCACTCAGCCTTCCATCTTTCCGAGGTCAGTAAAATGAGTACCCAGATTGCTGGGGGTTTGGGGCAATGTGTAGCCTGCATACTGTAATTAAAAAAACTGTAAACCACCCAGAGACTACTGGAAGTGGTATGGGGCGGTATATAACCAGAACACTTTGCTTTGGATGTTCTTCCATCCCTTGAGTGCTGTTTGGATTGGATGAGGGAAAATGGTCTGAGGTTGAACCTGGACAAAATTCCTCTGTGTAGGGCCCCCAGGGTCTGAGGGTTGGGAAACTCCCTCTCCTGAATCTGGGTCACCACTCCAGCAACACAATTTAGCTTAAAAATCTACACCACCTCTGCCTCTTATAATCATTATTTGTTTGTTTTGTTTTTGTTCTCCTTAGTTTATAGTTGTCTAAGATGTTTATTGTTTATTTATCTTTTTATTATGCTATTATTATGCTGTTTTATTTAATTATAATGTCTGTTGTGCCTTTATTGTTGGAAATCTACAAGGCTACTCTGGGTCAGGAATGTGTCCTTCATGGTTCTGCCTCAGGGAGCAAAATATCTTGGGTCAGCCCACGTCTCTGACCCATGGGAACTTTTCCACCTACATCAGAGGTCTGGGTGTCACTCCAGTATCTTCACTAGCATGCCTTGCCTTGGAAGTAACAGAGGCAGCAGTATTACTCTTAAAGCAGGCTGAGGAAGAAGTATGACGGTGGCCTCCTGTCAAAGTAGTTGGTGGATCTGTTGGTTCTTAAAACAGCTGAAAAAAGAGAGGTGTTAGAAAAAGGTGTGTGCCCCTTCCTGTGTCTCTGTTGGACTGCAGTGACAGAATTGCCTACCCTAAATGGTCATGGAAGTTATGGTCCCCAAATTAATATATATGCAACACAGCATATATATTCTCTCTCTCTCTCTCTCTCTCTCTCTCTCTCTCTCTCTCTCTCACACACACACACACACACACACACACACACACACACACACACACACACACATTGACAGAGAGAGAGACAGACAGACAGACAGACAGACAGACAGACAGACAGACAGACAGACAGACAGATAGACAGACAGACAGACAGACAGACAGAGTCATCTGAACAACTCCACAAAGGCCTCAGCCCCTCAGTGTCTTGAAACCATGCCCAAGAGGGGCAATTTTGAAGAATGCTTAGGCCATCTTGATAATTTAGACAAGTGTTTCCATTTTGCTTTAACCTTGGCCACAGTGGGTGGGGCCGATTAGAGTTGTAGGCCAACACATCTGGATGACCAAAGTTTCCAATCCCAGAGTTAGGGAAAGCCATGATTACTTGAAAGGCTTTGATCCAGCCATAAAATGATGACCTTTTCGTGCATTTTATTTAATAATAACAAATGCAACAACCAAGAGAATGGTTATAGCAGGAGAGCTATACCACTTTATTGTTCTGTTTATTTAATGTTTGAACAGGATGGGGAAAATTATCTTCAATAGGCATCCCTTCCTAGAAAAACTCTATCTTTTCTTCCTTCAGGGGTGGGTGTGTTGATTTTTTGCCATAACAAACATAACTTTCTAAATACAGCATAGGTTGTGTTTGTTTTGCAGCAACAATAACAAAAAGAGCTTATGGGGGACCCAGTGTTTAGACAACTTGAATCATAACACAAACACAAATATAGACTCATCCCTAAACAAAACAGTATTTATAATACCTTGTTGTTTCCCTGAATGATACAAAATGCAGCACCAAGGATAGCAGCTCACAATTAGATGAACATGGGGTATCTTCCCAGGGGTTTAAAACATGGATGGGACACATTTTCAGAGCTGGAGGGCTGGATTTCCACCCTGGCTCCAACCATAGGCAATACCTGGCCCCGAAATGCTGAAACTGATCCTTCCCCTCATGGGAAGAAAACCAGAATGCCCAGGCTGCTGTTTCCAGTTTGGATTTGAGGTGTGTGTTTTGGGGCATTTAAGAGCATAAGAGATCTCTCAACTTCAGGGACTAGGACATGGGGAAATGGTTTCAAACTACAGGAAAAGAGATTCAATTTAAACATTAGGAATAATTTCATGACAGTTAGAGCTGTTCGGCAATGGAATATGCTGCCACGGAGGGTGGTGGAGTCTCCTGCTTTGGAGGTTTTTAAGCAGAGGCTGGATGGCCATCTGTCTGGAGTCCTGTGATGGGGGTTCCTGCCTGGCAGGGGTTTGGGCTAGATGGCCCTTGAGGTGTCTTCCAACTCTATGATTCTATAAACTTCTATAAAGCAAAACCCATCACTTCTAGTTTTCTGAAGGACAGAAATGGCAATTTGAAACAGCACTAATAACACTCCTTTGGCTGTGGGATTCTGAACAGTTAGAGGAGAAGCTGCATAAGTTCCCCAGGAAGCATACATGGATGTCACTTTGCCAGCTCCCCATTTAAGGTATATTGGGCCATCTTAACAAACGATGTTAAGAATAACATGCTGCTGAAAGTGGAAGAGAGCCATTTTTCAATCATCTTGGCCTTTTGCTCAATGTAGGTTTTGATATTTTTCAGTTTGGGAATACTGTATAGGAAATCCATGTAAACCTGTGTAGAAAACCAACAAGACATCCTGCATTACCTTAAACACTCACACATTCCTGAAGTTTTGTGGACTCTAGACCACTTCATAAGATGCATGAGTTTATCACTAAGAAGTTCAGTTATAGTTGGAGAGGATGAGATTTTTGAGACCGAGGTCAAGAAGAACTTGAAGGTAGCAAGTACTGGTAGTGACAGTGGTCAAGTAACATGGCTACCTCTTTGGGCTTCACAGAAAATAAAAATCTGTATTTCTAGCAGGTACCAGAAACTATAGATTGATTTCCCCTTGCTGTTTTTACACTTTCAAGCAGTCAGAGATAAGAGTAAAACTACCTGAATGTAATTTGGGTGCTTGCAAAAAAAAAAAAAAAAAAAAAACATAGGGATTTGGTGATCTGGTCCCCTCTAGATTTCCTTGGATCCCTATCCCATTAACTTTTGGATTAAGATTAAGGGATGTGAGACCATATTTTCCATCAACTTGGCCTTCCATAGCCTGTAGTGAATGATGATGTATTTATTAGACTCGTAAGATCTCTAGGGCTTGAGTTTAGTGTCTCATGTGAACAATTAATTTTCATCCTGCTGATTATATAACTACGTTAAATCACTTTAGTTTGTTTTCACATTTGTCTATATGAAACAAAATAAAATTTGAATGAGCATAAATTAAGTCATACAATGGGGAACGCTTATGTGTAGATGGGATTTTCTAATTTGCTTTCTTATAAGCGATTTACTAGAGTACCGTAATATTACAAGGAAAGAGAAGGTTTACTACTTCTCTCCCTGCTGTTTTCCAGATCTAAATCAGCAGTCACCAAAACCCCTAAGGGTTGCTATTACCTCTAAATCAAAACCAAAAACAAAGAACATAATACAAATATCTGTATTTCCCCCCTCATGTTGTGAGGAAAGTAGGGTGTTCTTCCCTTACACCCTTCCTGTGACTCAAAATCATGACCATATTTATAAAAAGCTACATTTATGAACCATGAC
>JAHTLZ010000252.1:9035163-9096467 GCA_023846285.1 Phrynocephalus versicolor | reverse complement strand
AAAATCATGACCATATTTATAAAAAGCTACATTTATGAACCATGACACATAGAAGACACTGAGTATGGTCATTGGTTGTATCAAACTTCTCTCTAGTCACTTTGACGCAGCTTTCTCGAAATTGCTATCTTTCAGAATTACCATGTTTCATATAAACCCTCTCTTGTTCTTCCAAGCAATAAGGAGGAGCTGAAATATTTTATTCCCTATTACTGTACTAAGGATAGTGAGAAATTTCTCAATACAGTATGAATTTTGTACAGTTTTGTACGGTTGTGAGTGATTCATAAATTGTGTGAATTGCTCAGAAAAACGAACCAATCCTTCTGTGCTTCTTCTTCTTCTTCTTCTTCTTCTTCTTCTTCTTCTTCTTCTTCTCTCTCTCTCTCTCTCTCTCTGTGCGTATTTGCTTTTTTTACTTTGAACTGCCAGTGATTAATCTCATCTGACTGGAACCATTCTTATAGAGGCATCTCACCATGTTTAGGCCCTACACTAGTGCAAACAAGTAATGAAATTAGGATTTTTCCATCCGTAGTTGGATTACAAACCCTATGAAACTACTAATTTCCATTTCCGAACAAGGCAAAGAAATGAGGAGTGAGGTGCATATGTGCACATGCACTCGCTCATGCACGCACGCATGCACACGCACAGAGAGGTGCAGAAGAACCAGCTCCTTGTTAAAGAAAAGCCAAATAACCTATCCAGTGCTCCAAATTTTTAATCAGATGGGCAATCATCCTATGTATTTTGGACCGTTTCCAGCCAACAATCATGATGTCAGAGGATGGTGATGGAGGCAAATACACCTGGAAGGCATTAATTCAGAAGTGCTTAAAGTGGATGGATGGATAGATGGATAGATAGATACCGGTAGATGAGGGAAAGAAGAAATGCATATGGAGGGATCCGAGCATAGCTTCCTTGTTTCTCTGTGCACTCTTGTCACCAGGCACTTTTGTCATGCGTACTGACATCATTTCCCGCTACTTCTTTTCTTTCTAGATGTATCCTTGACTGTAGCTGACAAAGACACCAAAGAGATATTGGCCAAATACAATATACCTGTGAAGTACCTGCAGCCTTTCCATCACTATCACTGCGCTTTGCTGCTGGTGAGTCTTATCATGTGATCCACTACCTAAAGAGTGAATTATTCTGGCACTGCTTGTGTGCCTGCATTTGCAAAACCTGTGAAGAGCCCATGGGAAATTCAGAAATGGTAAGCTGTCTAGCCTTCATGAGACTGTACCAGTATAGCATGCAGCTGGATATTCACGTGCTTAAAGGCAACGGTGAGTGACATGTAATCAGTGGTTCACCTCTGTGTCCCTCCTGCAACCTTGCCCCACACATTTTTATTTAAAAATTCTTAAAATGCTCCTGTCTGTGTCTTGGGAAGCATTGAGGGACAAGTTTACTATGATTTGAGGGATCCCTAGTAGATTACAAAGTGAGAGTTTACTGGGAATATATGTAAGTCTCTGAAGTCCACAGATCTGATCTGCCTGTCAATAACATATATCTTATTTTATGCCATGTTAATTTTAATTTTAATTTTATTATGTTTATTGTATTTTATGTTTAATTTATTGTATGAATTATTAGTGTTTATTTTGCACCATATTGTACTCACTAATTGTTGATAACTGCACAGAGTGGCCTCTCTGCCCCATGGGTGGTATAAAAATCCAATAAATAAATAATAAATAAAATGTATGTGTGTTTTCCATTCCTGCTATAAAGACTTACTTCTTTCCTATTAGGGTTATTCCACCTGCTTGGGCCTGTGGGGATGCACTGTTTTGTTTCTTTCCAAAACCCAAGATATGACAGGCATGTTTTCAGGACGGGGCCTTCTGAGTAATGGCACCCAGTGAGTGATGGAATTATAGCCCAGTGATTCCTTTCTGCATTTCAGAAAAAGGTTAAATGTTCCATTCAGGTTCACGTTTGAACAGAGCAGAAGTGGGGAAATGCAGGTCCTGATGGCAAAAGCTGGCCATCTCTCTTTCCTGTTGATCCAATTCCTTGTTTATGTTCCTGCCCTTCACCAGTTCTAAAAGGTCAGATGAGTTCCTGTCAGTGAGAGATTGGAATTAAATTGTGCTGGCCTATTCAGCCTTACTCAGTTGCCCTCACAATTCAACAGTTGCAATTCCCACAAGAAGGGGACCTGAATATCTGGCAGAGTGCATCTCCCAACGGTCAGTGCTGGCCCGGTCCACCAGAGCTTAAACGGCACTCTCACTCCAGGTGGCCACCCCTACTAGCCTTTTAAAAAGCAGTAAAAACTTGTCTTTAAAGATGCATTTGGCGATTGCTAATGTCTGCCCTATATTCCCCTGTGTTTTGATGTTGTTTTGTTATTACAGTACAGTTTGTGCCTCTTCCCGCGTTATATTTTGTTTATTGCATTACTAGTTTGACTTGTTGGGTTTAATTTCTTATGTGTTGTCTTTGTGTAAACCGCCCAGAGTTTCCATTGGGAAACTTGGTTGTGGTATAGAAATACATACATACATACATACATACATGCATGCATGCATGCATGCATGCATACATGCATGCATACATACATACATACATACATACATACATACATACATACATACATACATACATACATACATACATACATACATACATACATACATACATAATACAGCTGAATCTAGACCTTGGACTGAAAGACATTCACAACCTTGGACAAGATTTCCTGACAGGCCGATTTAAATATCTCATTTGTGTTTTATTTATTTATTTAAATAAATCTTGTTATTTTATTTATTTCATTTTACTGCTAATGTATTTGTTTTCACCACAATTAGCGACCTAACAATGCCTCAGCTGGAGATGACACAGCAGGACTGCACGGAAGTCACAATGTTTTGTGACAATAATGGCAACTTTTGTGTACATAGAAAAGACCCGTAGAACTAGGAAAACAATAACCAACTTAATTTCATAGATTATAAAACATAATGTAAAATAAAAATGAAAACTAATCCCAAGGTGTTAGGGAGCTCCAAGTTGAAACTGTATGCTATGATTGTGCTTTTTAAGATTTATTTTTAAGTTGAGATGTTAGTAGTGTGTTGTTTATCTGTTATTGCTATATCACCAAAAGAAAATAAAAATAAAAGGCCAGCTTACCAAGGGCAGTGTTACAGTGAAGCCAAAGCTCCCAGGTCCAACCACAATAGGATTTTTTTGATTTGGAATCATGCTATAATCTCCCACTCAATCGTCTCTTCTCCTTTGAGTGCAAGCTGCTTCCCTCAAAATAGCTGAGGAGAGGGAGTGGATCTCCCCATTGCCAGGATATTCTTTTGTGACGCTGTCCCATAAAAGTTTGGGAGCAGCCTGGTCTTCAGTGATCCATTTGCATTACAAAAGGCAGTCTCCTCCTGATGGACCAGAAGGTTGCTCAAAGTGGCTTGGCAATATGGAACAACAGGTACCTGTGCTTTCGGATTTCCCTTTCTGAGCATCCTCATGGTAGTCAACTCCGGGGAGAAGGTCAAGGGGGAAGAGTTATTATTTATCTCATTCTCCTCCATTTTCTAGTTTCCCATTTACTGGGTATTTTCACGCAGGGGAATATCTCTGAAGTACCGCCACCCATCTGCATTCTGGGATGGTTCTGTCACCTGAGAAAAGAGCACCATTCATTTTCTCTAAAGATGTGGATGCCTCCTCTGAATTCCAGGCTTACAAACAACAGTTGGTCTTACACAAAAACCATTCAACTGAAGTTCACTGAGGTCAGGCAAAGGAAATCTTTATGTAACAGTGATAATCTGTATGGAGAAAATGTTTTGTATTTCAAAAGCCTCGCAAGCCAGAGAAATGAGCTTAAGGAAACAAGCTAATTCTCCTGAGGGCTCTTTAAACGAGGGACAGAAATGTGATTTTTCTCTTGATCCTGATCTTGAAAATAATCATCTTGCAAAAGATGGTTTTAATGCTTACATGTTCTTCCCAGGAGACACAAGTGGTTCCGTGCAGTACAAGGAACATGGCGCCATGTTAAAGACGTTATTCAAACTGGCCTCCCAAATGGTGTGGTCACATGATGATGCCTACAATCTTTTGACAGTATGGCAAAAGAATTAGCTTTCAGAGCTGTTGTCAAACATCTGGGGTCTGAAGTTTTGGACCACTGATCTAAACAGTCCATGCCCAGAACCTAAAAGCTGACTGGGCTTTATGTAGCCTTCAGGCTACATCTGGCCCACTAAAACTGCCAATGCACCAGAACATCACAGGCCTTTTTGCTCAGGGTTGCCATTCCCCGGAAGGCTTGTAAGACCCCCTACCTGGAAGCGTGCTTTTTCAGTGGGGGGTCCAACATGGTGGAATCACCTTCCTAGCAAAATTAGGACTACGGAGCCCCTCTCGGCTTTTAGGAAGCAGCTAAAACTTGTCTTTTTAAGGACGCTTTGGTGATTAAGAGGTTGAATGTCTGCTGATTCTGCTGTTTGTTGCCCATCTTGTATTCTTATTGTCTTTGATTTTTACATGATTTCTTATATGGATTTATATTTTATTTGTTTTATTATGCATTCTATGTTGTGCACCGCCCTGAGTTCCTTTCAGAAAGCCAGGCAGCCTAGATAATAAATAAATAAATAATAAATAAATGGAGCTCATGGCCATGCCCGTGATATACAAAGGATAATATTATTGCAACCCCAAAAATGAATAAAGGATTCCCCAACTATCCCATTAAGAACTGGATTATATGGGGTTTTTTATTACCACTGATAACAGGTAAAAGTGACCATGCCCTCTTGGAATTTGTTATACAGTTGGAAAGTGAAGCGAAACCTAGTCAGACAAGAATCCTGGACTTTAAGAAAGCCAATTTTTGTAAAATTAGGGAACTATTGGCTGTGATTCCATGAACTGAAACACTGAAAGAGAAGGGAGTCCAAGATGGTTGGGAGTTCCTTAAAAGCGAGATAGTAAAGGCACAATCTAAAACTGTTCCAACAAGAAGAAGAAAATGGGAGATGTCTAAAGAAACCACAATGGTTTACTAAAGAACTTTCAACTCAGCTAAGTATAAAGAAAAACAAGTACGGGAAATGGAAAAATGGGGAATATAAGCAAATAGCTAATATATGCAGGGCGATAGTAAAAAAAGCTAAAGCAAAAAAATGATCTTAGACTTGCCAGAGAGATTAAAGATAGTAAAAAGGGTTTCTTTAGTTACGTCTGCAGAAAAAGGAAAAATAAGGAAATACTATGCTCTCTGCATCGTGATGATAACCAATTACTAACAGGAGGCCAGGAAAAGGCAGAACTTATTAACATCTTCTTTGCCTCAGTTTTCTCCAAAAAGGAAAGGACAGTTCCCTTGGCACAAAGAGTAGATGAGGTAGGACAGGAATTGCAACATAGAATAGGTAGACAGGTAGTACAGGAACATCTGGAAACATTAAATGAATTTAAGTCTCCTGGGCCAGATGAATTACACCCAAGCATATTAAAAGAACGGGCAGAAGTAATTTCAGAACCATTGGCAATAATACAGTATTTGAGATGTTCTGGAGAACAGGGAAAGTCCCCATCGATTGGAGGAGGGTGAATGTTGTCCCTATCTTCAAAAGGGGGGGAGGACCCAAATAATTACTGCCCAGTCAGCTTAACTTCAATTCCTGGCAAGATCCTAGAACAAATTATTAAGCAGACAGTCTATATTTAACTAGTAATGCTGTCATTACGAGAACTCAACACAGGTTTCTTAAAAGCAAGTCATGCCAGACCAATTTGATCATTTTTCTTGATAGAATTACAGGCCTGGTGGATGAGAGGAACACTGTGGATATTGCTTATCTAGATTTCAGTAAGGCCTTCAATATATTTCCCCATGGTATTCTTGCTAAGAAGTTAGTAGAATGTGGGCTAGATAGTGCCACTGTTAGATGGATTTGTAATTGGTTGACTGATTTCACCCAAAGGGTGATCATTAATGCCTTCTCTTCAGCTTGGAGAAGAGTGACCAGTGGGGTGCTCCAGGGTTCTGTTCTGGGTCCGGTGCTATTCAATATCTTTATTAATGACTTGGAGGAAGGAATAGAGAGTAGCAGATGATACCAAGCTGGGTGGGGTTGCTAATTCCCTAGAAGGTAGGATGAAAATCCAAAAGGACTTAGACTGATTAGAATCCTGGGCCAAAGCTATCGGAATGGGGTTCAACAGAGGGAAATGTAGGGTGGTGCATCTAGGTAAAAAGAATGAATTGCATAGATATAGGATGGGAGACACCTGGCTGGAAAATAGTACCTGTGAAAGGGGTCTGGGAGTCTTGGTTGACCACAAATTGAACATGAGTCACCAGTGTGATGCAGCGGCCAAGAAAGCCAACATGATTCTTGGTTGCATCAACAGAACCATAGTGTCTAGATCAAGGGAAGTGATAGTACCACTCTATTCTACTCTGGTCAGACCCCACCTGGAGTACTGTGTCCAGTTCTATGCACCTTAGTTTAAAAAGGATGTTGGCAACCTTGAACGGATCCAGGGGAGGGAGACAAAGATGATTGAGGGTCTGGAAAAAATGTCTTAGGGAGCTGAGGGAGCTGGGAGTGTTTAGCCTTTCAAAAAGAAGACTGAGCGGGGATATGATAGCTATGTTTAAATATTTGAAAGGATATCATATTGAAGAGGGAACAGGTTTGTTTTCCATGGCTTCAGAGACTAGGACTAGGGGCAATGGTTTCAAACTACAGGAAAAGAGATTCCATTTGAACATTAGGAAGCACTTCATGACAGTTAGAGCTCTTCGGCAGTGGAATATGCTGCCACAGAGGGTGGTAGAGTCTCCTTCTTTGGAGATTTTAAAGCAGAGGCTGGAAAGGCATCTGTCGGACATATTGTGAAGGGGTTCCTGCATGGCAGGGGGTTGGACCAGATGGCCCTTGAGGTCTCTTCCAAGTCTATGATTCTGTGATTCTACACTTGGACTAGTTGGGCCAGGGGCAACCAGGAGCAAAGCTGGGGAAAGTTTTTTTCCTAAGTCCAAAACTATGTAATGGTTCAAGTGAACTGTTTGACATGGCTGTAAGAGCTTTTCATGGAATTTAAAAGAGTTTCTCCATATGTGGTTCAATCAATCACCTCTATGTGGTCCTAATGCCTGCAGAAAATAAGCTTTCTTTGTTTAGATGGAAGCTTTCATGTTGTGTCTAAAGTAACAAGGCCCAGCAGCTTTTTCTGCCTTCATCCAAAAAAAGAAAGAAAAGAAAAGAAAGCTCTGACCTTTATTCCTTATGCCATTCCACTCATTTGCACATTGAGTTGTTTTTTTTTAGAAGAGGGCTTGTATTGATGAGGCAGTAATGATTAGCTGCCTTAGACTTAGAAGTCCATTTGTAGATGCTGGAGGCTCTGCCATTAGTTCTCAGTGTGATTCTTTGCAGCGTGACCCTGAATGATTTGATTGCCCAGATTTTACATCTGCTTATTGAACTGAGCTCTGGTTTGCAGGTTGGGAAGCTGTTGAAATGGGATTTGTTTAAGGCATAAGTCAATGTTTAGCATGCCCAGAGATGTGGGTTTCATCCCTGTCATCTAGGTGGGGCTGATGACAGTAGAAGTTGTTAATTCCAGTGTTGTTTGGGCAGTGAATCCATTCCAGGCTTTAGTCTGAGAGTTGAATAGGAGCTATCCAAGGTGCTGAATTCTACTCCTAAAATGGGATCAACATTTGCTTCTTTAAAGCTCAGACTAAAATCCCAAGCAGATTCGCTGTTTCCCCTTTTGCAGTGTCAGTCATCAACCTCCACTAACTGACAAATCTGGCCTGCAACCCTAGCCAGCTGCTGCCAGACAAAACTGGGTCAGATGGGCCAACTGTCATTTTAGCTTCCATTGTTATTTTCTTCCTTCCTGGCAGTTGACACCAGTGAGCAATAGATTGAGCAGCCCCTGCCAAAACACTAACAGTTCCAGGGACACTGGGAATGGGCAGAACACCTACCAACCTGGGACTCCTAGGATTACACATCTCCATCATGGTTTGTAACCTGTGATGGACTTTTCCTCCAGGAATCTGTCCAATCCCCTTTTGAAGGCATCCAGGCTAGATGCCATCACCACATATTGTGGCAGGGAGTTCCACAGACTAACAACACGTTGGGTAAAAAAATATTTTCTTTTGTCTGTTCTCACTCTCCCAGCTCTCAGTTTGAGTGGATGTCGCCTAATTCTGGTATTTTGTGAGAGGATGTTCCTTTTTTAAAAACATTTTCTTTTGGTGTACTATTATCAAAGCTTGGAAACAAGTGTTGTACCTGATATTTAGAGGAGCTGTGAATAGAATGGCAGCAGCAGCCATGTTTTGATGAATTGTAAAATCTTGAAATGCCAAGCAGCCAAGATTAATGATATTGATCGTTTTAGACAGTCTTCTCTGGGGGAGTGTGAGCTTTAATTATCAGTCCTTGCTTTATGGCTGCTCAGGGCCACCATACAGCTATTCACACTGTTTATAAACAAGAAGCAGCTTGGTTTATGGGCTTCAGTGTGATTTCTGCTTTTCTGCCGTCTTTTCACTTAACAACTCTATTCTTCTTCTCAAACAGCCTCGGAAAAAGGACCCAACAGGGACAAAGCTATATGCGACTATTATCCGTAAGCACAGCCTCATCCCACGTTATGGGGGAGTGAATTACACGGGCTTGGAGGTAAGACCTATCTCAACTCTTTAAGTAGGGCACACAAGCTTATTCCTGCCCCAATTTCATCCTTGTCTTCTGTTGCCCTCCTCCTCCTTCTCTTCATGTCATCCACTTGAAATGGTGGCTACTAAAAGTGGCCAGCATGTTTTCAACCACTTTCAGGAGGATCATTTGAAAGACTTGGTCCTAGTGGTTGTCAGAAAAGTTTGTACAGTCCAACATGCAACCCTATAAAGAAAACTAATATGTTTACTTGTTTACTTGTTTACTTTGACTGCTCTCTCACACACCCTGTGCCTCCTTCCAATGCTCCCTTATAGGATTTCCCTTATACAAATGAAGGATCGGCAATTTCCATTTAAAATAACATGTTTCCTCCCTGCGCCTTACTCTGCAGAACAGAATTGTGGAAGGTTTTTGGTCTGGTTTGGTTTATAAAATTTAAACCAGATTATTAGCCACTTGGTGTCTTATTATTGGTAGTAAGAATCCTCTATACCAAGGCTCTATACCTGCTCTATACCAGGGCTGAGCAGATTTTAGCCTTTGGGTCACAGGTGCCCCCCCATCAGCACCAGGATGACTCCCAGCCCCCTACGAACCATGCATGACACCTTTATGCCCCCCCCACCAGTAAATCAGAACCCCAGAAACTTCTCATAGCTAAATATTTTGCTTTGTTTCCCCCCCTCCCCCTGCAAACAATTCTCCTCATCTGATGTGAAAGCTTTGCATCTGAAGGGGGATTTTAATATCAGCGTCTATTAATCATTTAAAAGAGAAGAATGCATTAGAGTTCCATTCTGTCCCCATCCCCCATACATACTCCATTTCCTTTTGCTGATTCCTAGGAAATTGACAGCTGAGCTAGTTCCTCTGCTCAGCACCTCAGGTGCCTGTTTGATCTAGTCCAACCTGCCCCCTGGAGGTGAATTGCTAAAAAGCAAAATGAGGATGGAAAAATTAGTCCTGATGGGGGACCAATTTATGCATGGTGGTCGTCAGTGCAGATGCACGGATTGTGAGTATTTGGGGCAAGAGCTTTCCTGCCATTGTGCATGGAAAGCAAATGGCTTGGCCCTCAAGGCTTCCTGCCTTCCCTGTCAGTCTGAAAGACCGCAGACCCAGGGAACGGGCAATTTGCATTGATGATGGTGGTGGAAAGGCACAGGGCATTTGATCAACAGCTTCTCTATTCCCCACCACCACCCCAACCCCAAGGGGTGGACTGGAGCATGCCTCTTGGATGACAAAGCCTTGTCTCCCTTGGGATCTCTGGGCTGGAACTGACCACATCTGCCTGATTTTCATATTTGTATTAGCAAAATGAGGGATGTTCTTTGATGAGAGCATTTTTAATCCCAGCATGAGATTGATTAAGGGTGTGGGGAAGGAACAGCCCTGCTCACACACCCTCTTAGGAAGGAATGTCAGCTTCATTTGTTAAGGTTTTACAGGGAAAACAACAGGAAAGGCACCAAACAGGCTTTTCAGTGGATCTATTTAGACAGGATGGGTCTTTTGGTCCTGGGGAATCCAGGCATCTTCAGGACTTCTGCTTCAGGGCAGATGGTGGCTTCCTGTGCACCCAGAAGGGCAGCTAACTGCCACAGGGCAGGGGAACATCTTGTCTCAGCAAGGACACTTCTGAAGTGTTGTCTTGATGTTTACTTCCTGTGCCTTGACAACATTGGGGTTAGTTGCTCCATATTTACTGCAACGTACAGTACATGCGACATAAGGCAAAGGCCTTTCTGAGACCTGAGCTACCTGAAATTAAGAGCAGAAGGTTCTTTTTGGCAACGAACCTTCAAAAGTTCATGTATCATTTTCCTTGAAAAACGGAGACAAAAAAAAGTTTCCACTGAGTTGTGCAGTTCAGAATCACACAATTTACTTTTTTTTTTAAGCCATGCCGGCAGAGCTGCTTTCCTTAATGGAGGAATCAGAAGGGATGAAAGAAAGGGGAGGAAAGGATGGAGGCAGAGGGGCCAGAAGGACAGCCCTGTTCGTTGGGAGGTGTGTGTGCAAAACATGCGGTCAGCACCTCTCATACCTAGTGAAATGTTTTGGCAAAGGAAAAGGAAGGGAGCAGTTCTGTTGATGTCCAAACATTTCCAGCTGTTCGCCACTCCTTCATCCCTGCCTTTGGTCATTGTCCTGTTGTTCTTAACATCAGCAGTTGGGCTCCTTTTCCTTCTGCCTTTAAAAGAAAAGAAAACACATTTTAAAAATCTATATTTTGAAAGGAAATATGTTTAGAAAATGAATATTTTGAGAGAAAACTTTCAGTGCAAGTTTAGCATAATTAGAGCAGAAAGTGCAAACAGCAGGTGCAGCACAGCGAAATGTGAAAGAAACTAGCTAAAATTTCTAGCTTTTTCACTGTCCCTTTATTCGCACTGTGACAAGTCCTTTGTATAAAAATTACTCTAGCAGTAGCTTAAGTAGAAAAAGAAAAACACATTTACATACAGTTGTTTATGTTCAGCTACAATCAGAAGAATAAAACGTTGTCTATTAATGCTCTAAGATGTCCCTCAATTCCTTGTTCTCATATACTTGAACATGTCTTAATTGTACTGGACTGTATATTATCCCTCATTACTGTAGGCCGCCTTGGGTCCTTTTCCAAGGAGAAAGGCAGGGTAAAAATCCTCTAAAATAAAATAAAATGAAAAATAATTTAAAAAGATTTTAAAAAAAAACAATTGCAGCCTCAACCATCTTGGAATACAAATGTAAGAAGAGATTATAGGCCAGTGGTGGTGAAACTTTTAGAGACTGAGTGCTCAAACTATGATTCAAATTTTTCGCAAAGTGCCAATACAATTTAACCTGAATACAGGTGGCTGTGAAAGGGCGATATCTGGTGCCCACAGAAAGATTTCCAAGTGCTACCATAGATCACCAAAACTGTTTTAGGAAATACTTCAATAGACTAGTCCTAAACATTAAAAACATTGTGAACTTTCATGGATACATTCCACTTCTTCAAGGCAAGTATCAAAAGTCCAAATGCGGTAAATTGGAGTTTGCTAGAAGTTTCATCTTAGATCTCATGTTTTGGCAAGATGAATTTTGCCAGGCGCTTCTGCCTTAGATGAGGCAGGAGAGCAGGGCTGTGGTTGTAAACCTGCATCTGAACCCAAGGAATGGGTTTCACACCCCAGTCCTTCAAACAAAGGGGCAGAGGTCATTCACACCCTCCTTTCCATTTGGCTCTTCTTCAACACAGTTAGAGCTAGGGAGGGAAATGCAGAAAACTCATGCCCCCCCCCCCCCATTTGGGGATTGAGGTATCATTCACTAGAGTATAGCTAATTGGGGTCAGATTTAAGAAAAAGGAATATTACTTGATGGTTCCAGTCCTGCTGTGCTGGTATTGAGAGGCCATGTACCTTTATACTATTGGTACATGGGGGTGGGGGAAATAGCTCTTTCTTGGTATTCTCATATTTCCCTTGAAATAAAACAGGAGAAGCTTCTTGCTATGAATGTTAAAAAGGGACCTATATTTAGAAACATAGAATCATAGAGTTGGAAGAGACCTCAAGGGCCATCCAGTGCAACCCCCTGCCATGCAGGACCCCCATCGCAGTGTTCCTGACATCTCCCCTCCATCCTCTGCTTAAAAGCCTCCAAAGAAGGAGACTGCACCACCCTCCGTGACAGCATATTCCACTGTTGAACAGCTCTAACCATCAGGAAGTTCTTCCTAATGTTTAAATGGAATCTCTTCTCCTGTAGTTTGAAACCATTGCCCTGAGTCCTTGTCTCTGAAACCATGGAAAACAAGCCAGCCCCCTCTTCAATATGACACCCTTTCAAATATTTAAACATAGCATTCATGTCCCCCCTCAGCCTTCTTTTTGAAAGGGTAAACATTCCCGTTTCCCTAAGCCGTTCGCCATAGGACATTTCTTCCAGATCTTCAACCATCCTGGTCACCCTCCTCTGTGTTGGCACTGTGAAAAGAAGAAAAAAATGGATGTGGAATTGTGGCTGTTGATGATAAATTACCTTGTGGTTTGAAAATAAGTAAAGGTGTTTCTCATACTAACAATTTTAAAGATATATGAAGCCCACTTTTAACAAACGTATTTGAAAAAGGAAAAGGATATGCAGTATTCAATGTATTTTGGAAATAATGGGGACAGTATTGAAAAGATGTAAACTAACAAAGCGATAATAAAATAAGTTGAGTTGGAATAAAAGAATTGCCCGAGGGTGAAGGGTGCACAAAGTTCCATGAGGTTTTGTATTGTTTGTTTTTTATTTAGTTTGTTTATAAATAACTATAAAAAGGACAATATATCACCGGATTATTAGAATGCCACTTCTATTAGTAACATACTGTAGTTTCTGTTTGAGGTTGGTGTCATATATATATAAAACATCACAAAGGGGCTGATGAGGATGGCTTTTGAGATCCCTTAAGTCAAATGGTTCTTTGGATAAATAGAAAATAGTTGTGAAGTGATAAAGTTGCCAAATGATCTGTGGGAGGGAGGGTCTGTGTAACCACTGGAATCCTGGTGTGACAATCCCCCTTCAGAAGATCACTGGATCTTCTTTGATGGTCTTGTTTCTCTCTGTCTTTAGGTTTTCCTAAAAGGCATTAATGAGCCCTTGGCACAACCTGATGGTGATATCAGAGCCGTTGCTAGAATTGTGAACAATATGGATGCTTACAAGTGAGTAGCTGAAGCCATGGGAAGGAGGGTACTGTATAAGAAAAATTAAGCCAATGACACTGGGAACTGTGCGTATATTTCCTAAAAACACAAGGCTGAAAGAAAATTATATATAGCTCAGGGTTATAGCTGAAAGGTTTGCTAGATTGGAGAAACCATGACTGAAACCGAGACAGTCTTTTGCATTTGAGAAATCAGACATTAAAATAATTGCACACTTAAGTCCTGAATACCAATCTCCATGTAAAGCAACTCAGTTTGCATACTGTGGTAGATAAGAAATACTGCTCCTCTGTGTTCAGATACTAACAGTGCTTAAGGAATTCCATCTTCTAATCACAATATGTCTATAAGGGCTTTTTCCACCCAATAAATTTCCATCCATCGTTTGTTTGTTCCCCTATTCATTTATCATTATATGCCACCTTTCTTCCAAAATAGAGACCTGAGGCAGCTTACAAAACAGTTTAAACCAGTAGAAAATTTAAATGCAGTAAGATTCTATCTTTAAAATTAAATTAAATTCAACTGTATTATTAAAACACAATTTTGCAAGTCGCTCTATGTAGGTATGAATAAAACATACATCATGATTTGCCTGCTGTTTCTTTAAAAGAGATGAATTCATTGGGTCTTTTTACCATAAGTGGAGCATCAATCAAGGCAAGGTCCCATTATGTCCCGGTCCCAGTCCATTGTTGTCCCCTAGTAAATATACTAAAGTTCTCCATTGAGCACATTGATGTGGGAATAAGCCCCACTGAAAATAGTAGGGAAAATATTTGTGAAAACACATCTAAGAATTTGCAATAATTCTTTGTCTCTTCTTATCCTGCAATGTGGTTTTAAAGCTGTAGTAGGAACAAATGGAACCCAGAATTAATTTTTTTCTCTATTTCTACAGAGAAGAGGTGAGAAATCGATCAATTAATGCTCCTCCATTCCCATTGACCACCATCACTTTCCCAAATCCTACCATGGAAGATTTTGATGTTCCTCAAGTCACTAACCAGGGATACCCACAGGTACTATAAAAGTATTATGTGCAAAAGGTTAGAGCTCAAGCGACCGAGATAGCAGGGATGTGGGCAAGTCTATGGATCTGTCCCAAGTCCAAGTCTTTGGTACCAAGGCCCAAGTCTGAGTCCATGTTAAAACAAGCTTTTTATCCCCAGAAGAAAAAGGAGGGGTGGGTTTTGAGTCACAAGTCAAGTTATTGAAGAAAAATCCCAAGTCAAGTTCAAGTCAAGTCACTAGTGCAGCTTAAGTCTGACTTAAGTCTCCATCGCTGTAAGATAGTAACCCTGAATAGGGGTGAGGATCAAAATGAGTGACTGTCCATCATTTCTGAAATATTGGGAATTGTGAGATGGTTTTCAACATGCATCCTATTTACTCATAGCCTCCAAGATACAGTGGTAGGTGGATATCATCCATGCCAGCCCCAATGCAATGTAGCTAATTACAGCTTGTCCTGCTTATGTATGCATCTGAGAAACAAGGATGGCCCTACCATAAGGCAAAGGGAAGTAACAATCTCAGGTACTGAGGAAGAACAATGGCAGCTGTTGCATCTTTATTTCCTGGCCATTTCCCTCTTTTAGAAGACAGAGCTGAGGGTACCTGTGTGCTGCCCTGCTCTACCACCCCGTTGCCCCTACTCTGGTGGAGGACAATGTCCCATTGCTGGAGTCGCATTCAGTTTTCTGTCTAATCAGTAACTCTATGTGAAATGGAAAGGGGGCTAACTTGCTCAGTTCCACCCGGAGCAAAAAATTGATGGGCTACTAGGAAACTGTTTTATATGAATTCACATTATTGATCCTTCTGGACTGTGATTTGCAAAACTGGATCTTCAATACTCTCCATCATGTCAGACTTTTTAAAGTCCAGGTCTACCTGGCAGTGCCAGGAACTGAAGCTGCAGCCTTCTGTCTGAGCCTCCACTCATTTTGTGTAGCATGTTCATTAAAAAAAACCATGGCTTCCAGAGGCTCCAAGTAGCTGACTGAATGGCTCAGAATTATCTCCCCCTCCCCACCAAAAGAAAAATGTCGATAGAGAACTGTTTTGCACTTTGCATCCAGTTAAAGTCCCATTGTTCAAGTCTGCTTTGTAATCAGCTCATCATAAGGAATTTGTACATCATTCTCCTCACCCATTTTGTACGATGAGGACAGTGTTTCTCATGAAGCTGACCTTTCCCACGTTCCATTTTCCTTGCTGCTGACTGGTGTTGACTGATGCTTCTCGTCCATGTTTCCTTGCCCCCACCCCAAGGATGCTTTGATTTCACTCAGTAGATCCTGCACCTAAGCAGCTCTGCCCCAAAGGAAGTCCTGCAGAATGCAGGACAACTTACATCCACTCCTGGAAAGCCTTAGTTTTGGAGGGCAGTTACAAACATTAACGACCAATATCCTATTGGTGCTCACATTATATTTGTGTCAATTGCCATGGCTAATTATCACTGACTGAAAGGTGCCAGGATATGTCTCAGCTGTGTGTCAGTTTACGCAGTTGAGATGATTGCTGATGCATTGTCATGAGGAAATGGAGTGAAAGTCAGTTATACAAAGATTGCACAAATGCCTGTAGGATTGTAGTCCACTCCTTATCTTATTCCTTCCTGTTGTTAGTCTTGCAAGTCACCTTTGACCTATGGTGACCCTATGATTGAGCAGCCTGCAGAATATCTTATCCTGAGCAGCTGTGCTCAGCTCTTGGATACTAAAGCATGTGGCTCCCTTGAAGGACTCAATTGATTTCACATTTGGTCCTTTACTTTTCCTGCTGCCTTCAACTATTCCTAGCCAAAAATGCTACCAATGCCAGCAGCTGCTTCTTTTGCTTCACTCCTTCTTTTCCATTAACAGTTCCAAACAAGGAGATCAAGGTGGAGCTTAAATGAAAAGGGTAGCAAACTGTTGTATTCCCGAAGGCTCTTATGGCTGGGATCTGATAGATGTTGTGAGTTTTTGGGCTTTTTGGCTGTGTTCTGTAAGTTTTTCTTCCTAATGTTTCACCAGACTCTGAGCTCCTTGCTCTCTGAAGATGCTGGCCACAGAGTCTGGTGAAACATCAGGAAGAAAAACTTACAGAATACAGCCAAACTGCCTGAAAAACTCACAACAGCTATCAAACTGTTTGTTACTTAGTACTAAGCCTGGAAAATTTGGTTTTTAGACTACAACTTTCAAAATTTTCAAGCCAGTGTGTTGGGGGATTCTGGGTGATGTAGTCCTCTATGCCAATAAAGGCTGATTGATTGATGTAGTAGTCCAAAAAAGCAGCATTTCCCTATTCTAGTTGTTTCCATTGTAGTTGTTGAATTTTTACTGACAAGGATAGGGGAGAGTTCTCATGAGAATCCATAACTCACATTCCAAAAATCACTTTTCTTGCTTGAGGTAATTACTGTTTTGTGTGAATGTGTGGGTGTGTGGGTGGCATTTCCTCTCTGCCTCAAGCAGTAAAAGATCATGGGCCATGCCATGCCAAGATCCTCTCTGATCCATTTTTGCACTCTCTTTTGCATCTCTTTCTGGAGGAAAGAAGCAGCATCCAAAATGGACTCCCTTCTGTTTGTACAGCTTAAGAGATATATCCTCTGGGAGTGGCCCTACAGGAGTAAAATATTAGCCTAAAGAGGAGAACACGGAAGCCAAGTCCAATAAACTGTGGTTTCATTTTGATGCAGCTAATGATTCTCCGGTGAGATGTGATGCCATCTGGAGTTGGCAGAAAGGATGCAGAATACCAATATGGTGTTGTAAATGATTTAAGTGAGCCAGCTGGGCAGGGCAAATATATTCCCTTCCCTTTCTTCTCATCCGCCTCCTGTTAGCTTAGTTAAAAAACCAAGAATGAATGTTGATTTAGAGAAGAATTTTAATGGTTGTTCAATGTGATAGAAGAGTGTTACATATGCCATGCACCCTCAAGTCAAATCCCTCTTAGGGCAACTCTAATTGGGTTTTCATGGTGTGTGAAATATTCAAGAGCTTGCTAGATAGCTCAGTCTTTTAGCTATCTGGCGGTGGAGCCAGAGGTTGGGAGTTCAATTCCCCACTGTGCCTTCTACAAGGAGAGCCAGCCTATGTGACCTTGGGCAAGCTGCGCAGTCCCAAGTGCCCTCGGAACAAGGGAGTGGTAAACCATTTCTGAGTACTGTATTCTTTACCTAGAAAACCCAGAAAGGATTGCTATAAGTCGTAACCAACTTGAGGGCAGGCAATTATTACAATTTTACCACTCCTGCACTCCAGTGAGTTTCCATGGATGGGCAAGGATTTGAACCCAGGTCTTCTGAGTGTTCCGTGCACAGAAATGCATTCAGCCATGCCGCCCACATGACCACAGACTTGCATAACACTGGCTCTTTGGCTTAAAAACAGAAATGAGCACTGCCCCTAGAGTTGGACATGATTGCACACATATGTGGGGGGAACCTTTACCTTTACTTGCCAAGTCCTAGCTTGGCACTCTATCTGTACTGCACTGTCTGCCACTTTTATGGATCTGATTTATGATCTAAAGCAAGTCTCTCACTGTAGCCTCAGCACTACTTGTGTAACACACTCAAAAAACAATAGCCTCCTGCTTCAAAAGGAGAATCTTAAAGGCAAGTGGATTTTTTTTCAATAAAATGATATCATCTACACAGCAAGATGTTTCAGCTACTGGCCTGGAGAAACATCCTAACAGAAAGAGCTGTTGACAGTGGAACCAATTATTTTGATTTGAGGAGTGGGAGGTTCTTCACTTTCATTAGAAGAATTTTAACCAATGTTGGAGAAGGATCTTTTCAAGAAAGCTTGCAAGGTTCCTTCATTGTTGCCACTGCAGAGAAGAGAGGGTTCACCTAGATCAGGGCTTCACAAATCTTTAACTCTCCAAATCTTTCAGACTTCATATCACAGAAATCTGACTCCATGTGAACTATGTTCTGTCTTCAGATCAGGAGTCTTAAACATCTAGAATACCAACAGTAGAGGACTACAGGATGTGGTGACCTCAAAAGTAGCATCAAATTGTAATGGCAGTAGTTCTTTTTTCCAGGCACTCTCTCAAATGTACGGAGGGCTTTATTTCTTTTCCTTGGGGCCCAGAAAAATCTTGCCTCAGGCCAGGGCTTCATGGGGAGAAAGACAGACACTTCAGACGTGTCCTCATTCCCAAGTAAAGAAATGTCATAAGGCACATCTTCCCATCCTGAAGAGCTGAGAAGTGAGAACTTCAACAAAGTGTTTCAGCAGGAGGTTCTTCTGGTCGAGACCCTCAAGGGACCATCCAGTCTAATTCCCTTCCTGGGCCAATTGTTTTCCTTTATTCCTCACAACTTTTGGCCATCCTTCCATGAGGACGCTCAGTCTTTTTCAGGGTTTTCCTCCTTCATCTTCCGAGTTTTTTATTGCAACGTGTGTGTGTGTGTGTGCGTGCGCGTGTGTGTGCGTGTGTCTGATACAAATCTCTCTCCCACTCCTCTGTGTTTCTACAAATTTTGGAGTTCAGCTCTGCCTCCTGACTACTCCCTGTTGTGTCTGGACAGTGACTTTTTGACAGACCTTGGAAATTTTACTTTTTAAAGATTTCAACACCCAGTTTCCCCTCAGCCAGCATGGATTCTGGGATTTGTCATCCAGAGACAATACTTTCTGTAAAGCTCTGTATCTTAGCTAAGAAAGGGGCAGCATTCAGACAGCCGGATATCTATCATTCTGTACGGTTGTTTCTTCTGTTTTTATAACCTCAGGACAAGATAAACCATGTCTTCATTCTGGCCTTGTGAATAATCACAGACTGGGGAGGGGTTAAAGTGACAGGAATCTTTCATTTAGCCTTGGAAACAGCAAGAAGAGATGGTGAGGGGGGAGGTTTTTGCTCCAATGTGGAGTTGGACAAATAACAGGCATGGTTGTGACTACTCCACCCCCACCCAATCCTAGTGGTATGTTTTACAAACCATATATCACACTTCCTGCTCACGGATCTGTATTTAGCAATTGAATTACAAATTAATCCACAGAGGGAATTGGGCTGTCATGGTATTTTCCCTCCTCCTTTTTCCTATCTCTCCCCCACCCCCATATGCCATTTAACCCACCCACCCCCCAGGATATTTGCACACACAGCATATTTATCAGTTTGTTTGTTTTCCCTTCTCCCTCTGCTCGCTTTATTAATTGCGTCATCGTCAAAGTTCTCTTGGCCACATCAAAATGCATTAAAAACCATAGTTCAAAGCCCCAGCTGAGAACAGAGCAAAGCCACCATAAAAGAGGGCAGCCACATCAAAGCAGAGGCAAACACCATTTCAGCAACCACCACGTGCAAAACAGGGATCCAAGGATAATTCACGCAGAGGTAGAATCTGCTGTCTTCAAAACATAATGAAACACGGAGACGAGTGTACTAAAACTGGTTATTTTAAAAGCTTAGGCAGGGAAATTATTGCCCAGTGCCAAAAAAATGTCAAGAGTAACAGCAGGTAAGATCCCTTGAGCAGGGCATTCTAAAACTATAGAGCTGCCCCTGCAAGGGCCATTTTCTTGTGGTCTGATACAGTATCTCCATTTGTAAGGAAGGTGAAGAAGAGTCTGGGTGGGCAGGCATGTGTTGATAACGAGCTGGAAAAGTTACTTTTCAGACTCCTGCAGCCCATATTTACCAAATTTTATAGCCAGCTATCATTCTGAATGGATCTATAGTCCAAAAACATGGCATTTTCGCTCCTTGGGAAGGGACAATTCTTCCTTGGGATGGTCTGGTCCCATTTTCAGATGTCAGGACTGGCACATTTACACAGCCCACATACAGTAAGTACTCTTATTCAGCTACACAGGGGATACCTAGTTATACCTTGTGGCTTCATAATTCCACTGGCTGCAACCTGCACCTACTCACAACTAGAGATGGGCACAAAACGAACAATTTTTTTGTTTCCATTTTTGTTTTTTCGTTTCGTTACGCAACGAAACGACAAACGAATTTTGTCTCCAAAATGAAACGAAACGAACAGAAACACCGGAAATTTTGTCGTGCATTTCGTTTTCATTACGGCAATACAGTGAACTGCTTTAAAAAAATCACAAAAATCACAAAAAATTAAAATAAATGGTAATGAAATGGTAACAAATGAATGAAAACGAAAACGATTTTTTTGCAAAAATGTCACGAAAAATGGAAACGAACTGAAACAGACCCACTAAACGACAAACGACAAACGAAACACCATTTTTTTTATTTGTGCCCATCTCTACTCACAACCTATATATGAGGCTAGAACTGATCTTAGTGTTAGGCTATAATTAGATAGTACAGTTTGGTTTCTCTTTTGGGACAGGCTGGTTGTTCCTTTTTCAGGCAACCATATGACACACAGGCAGTCACAAGCTAACTTAACCATTATCCTTGTCTATCCACACAAATTTGAGTACCTATCAAAGGCTATGGTTTTTTGCTTTTAAAGTGCTTATGTTTCCTGCATGGCAGGGGGTTGGACTGGATTGTCCTTGAGGTCTCTTCCAACTCTATGATTCTATCATTCGAAGATTCCTCTGTTCTGGTTTTGTTCCATTGTGTGTGATCCCCAGGCTGAATCTAAAGCAGGTGCCTGGCTGCCACTTCACATAGGCATTGCAGCATCTAACCAGTTATTAGTAAATTGAAAACGTCTTACCACTCTCACGCCAAGGGAGAGACCAAAGGTGATGAAAAATTGTTTTTGTTTTTTAAAGCTCTTGTAATCCAGGGTTGAACTGATTGGCAAGACATTTCATCTTTATACCAATTAGATTTTTTATACCAATTAAATTTTTTTTATTTGAAAGCTTTGTCCTTTCCCCACCCCCACCCCCCAGGGTGAGACAGGAAAACACAAGGACAGACATTTCTGTTTATTTTTTTAATTTTTATTTCCTCCCTTTTCTTTTTGACCACAAGACTTTGTTTTGCATTGGAATTTGTATTTTAAATGGTACATGTTTCAGTCATCTGTAATTTTAGACATACCGTATGTGCTAATTCGAATGGATTTTATTGCTCCAAAACACCTCTTGCAACAGGTTTAAGGAGGTGTGAAAACACGACTTCAGTCAAGGCTGTAAAGTCAATAACATTCATCCCTAGGAACTTGTGTGTGTGTGTGTGTGTGTGTGTGTGTGTGTGTGAGAGAGAGAGAGAGAGAGAGAGAGAGAGAGAGATTCTCAGTGGATGCTGTATGCAGAGACCTTGTCGATAGTACTGATAACATACAGAGCTTCACTAAGCTCAAAGGGGGTTCAAGGCTGTTGCCCTGAAGCCAATTGCAGTGGTTGTGGAGGTGGACAGCTTTCCCATGTGTGCTGCCTAATCATCTTCAACAAATCTGCCACCTTAGTATACCCATTTATTTATCATCAACACTTGCAGACAATGGCTCCAAGTTCACCTTCAGCAAAGCAGTGGGACTGACCCACACTTGGCGCTCAAAGCATACAGAGGAGGCCAGCGGGAACCAGATTTAGCCCCTTCACCACCTCCTGCTGCTGCTGCCATACATATAGCTCAGTGGCTGTGGAGCCAGAGACGGGGAAATTGATTCCTCACTGTGCCTCCCATGAGAAAAGCCAGCCTGTAGGGACTTGGGCAAGCTGCACAGTCCTAGCACGCCCCCAGAGGAAGAGAATAGGCAACCACTACAGAGTGCTGTATGCCTAGAAATGCCTGAAAAGCCATGCCAGAATTGAGTTGACGGCACATAATACAATGGTTGTTCCCGATACAGGACTCATTGTGGCTGCCTTTTCATTTTGCACTGCATGACAGACCAAGATTTATTGTCATGCAGTGTGTGAAATTGGCTTCTGAATTATTTGCTCCCTGAATGCCATTCAGTAGGCTCTTTTCCCCATTCAGGGATGGGGCCTTGGAAATGCTTCTGATTTCCACCAAGCACTAGATCCAAGTTTCCTGGTTCAACAAGATGGCACACATTGCCCCTCTTCTGATATGCCGACTCAGCGTTCCCAACCAACCTATCCTCTGTCTTCAGGTTTCTGCACCAGGTGGCCCTCCTGAGCAACCAAACTGGGAGGCTTCCTACTTGTTTCAAGGAAGGGATGGTGCCACGGCTTTCTCAGATGATACTGCCTTGGTGATTGAATACTACAAATCAGGTAAGCCCATCTCTTTGGCAGGTGATGAGGAAGGGGATGTCTTCTTGCATGTATACCCAGGGCCTGAGAACTTTAACATTTCATAATATAACCACCAGATGTCACAAGTCAGCATAGGCATTGGGATTCTGGGAGTTCTGGCTCAGAAAAAGAGTTCTGCCAAAGTACAGGCAGAGCTACAGTAGGATTCCCATATCTGCTGATTCATCATCCACTGATCCAGTTATTTGCAGTTAGCCGCTAAAAAAATTATTATTATTAAATAAATTGCTGTTGCAGAAGGGTGCCACAAAGCAAATTGCCATCTCAAACAGCAGCCACTATTGATTTTAGGGAGTGTTTACAGGGCATTCCCTCTTATCCATGGATTTCAGTATTCACGGTGGTGCCCCCGAATCAATCTGTGGATACAGGAGTCCTACTGTGTAGAGAAACTACAAAACACTTTCAAGTAATGTAACATACAGCAGTCACTGTATGGAAAGGAATTATGGGTAATTCTAGATCTTGGAAGTAACTAGTTATAACTTGTAATCAGTACTTTCCTCAAGATTTAATTTATTTAATTACATTACAGTTATAATTTACTGAGGAACTGGATCACCCCTATTATGATATAACTCAAACTTTTAACTAGTTTTATGTTTAAGGAACTAAACGGTGAAGGCATTATTAAAGTGTTAATTGATGCTGCATACAATATTGCTAAATGAAAGACATCTAAAGTTTTGAGAATTAGTGGGCAGTCATCATCAGAATCCTATTAATTAGTTATGCCAGCTAAGGGCAATGGCCATTGTCCAAACTGCACTGGCAAATTGCCACTAGATAACAAGTTGCTGGTTTTAAACCTCATCATGTACCAAGTCATGTGAGATATTGCAACATAATGGATACAAGTGGCAGGCAGCTTGTTAATTAGCAAAAATTCACTACTGCTTTTTTGTATCTTAGGACAACTAATAGGATTCATGCCAATTTTTGCTGCTTTTGAGAAACTGAAAAGGAAACTGAAAAACTGAAAAGAGTTAGTTTTAAATTTGAAACATACATTTGACTACTTGGAGGCCTTGGCAGTATAATAGTTATTCTTTATTTTATCATTTTATTTTAGAGTATTTTTACCCTGCCTTTCTCCTTGGAAAAGGACCCAAGGCAGCTTACAGTAATGAGGGATAATATATGGCCCAGTCCCATTAAGACATATTCAAGTATTGAGAACAGGGAATTGGGGAACATCTTACAGCATTAAAAGACCTTACTTTAAGCTACAAGAGAATGCGAGCAGTTAAAAAGAGAGTAAAATTCCATGTAAAGTTATGAATTATGGAAACTAACATTGAAAAAATAGTGTCAATTTAATCACACAAGGTTGATACTCAGGTGATACTGTGTTTCAGAAAGCTTTTCATTCTTAAACCAGTCATTGGATGGGGCATCTTTTCATCCTGGTCATAATTCACATGCTACAGGAGGCAGCCAACCCACTCTAATTTAAGAAATTACCATAGTAGGGTCATAGTTACCTCAAAGATTGAATCTCACAGTATGAACCGACTCGGGAGTTAAGGTCATCAGGAGAGGCCTTTCTCTCCATCCCACCACCCTCATACAGCTACGTCGCATGGGAACCCATGAAAGGGCCTTCTCAACTTCTGCACCCAGACTCTGGAACTCCCCCCCACTAGGAGGCCAGGACTGTCTCATCTCATCTCTGATGACTTTCTGGATACTGAACAGTATCACCTGAGTATATGACAAACCCATCAAAATCTGACAGTTTCAGTTTAGGTGGAAGAATGTTTAGCAAATGATGAAATGTGATGATGAGGAAGGCTTCAGAAGCATCCTCAAATGGTAGGGGAAATCACTTGTACATTTTCTTTCGTCTCCAGCTGTGTGATAATGAGACACTGATACTGTATATTTAATCCTACTTTCCCCAATCTCCAGGTTCAGGAGATCTCGAAAGCATACCAAAGCCCTTGGGCTTCTCAGTGCTTCCACTGACAAATCGGGTGTACCGGCAGCTGGTAGCAGACAGCTACAGGAGTGGTGTTCAAATAGGAAATCTTCCCATCCAGGTAGGGAGGTCTCTATCACAACTGTATCCCTGCATCCTGTTTCTGGTCATGTCAGTTTTACATGAGCTCTCTCATTTCTAGTCCTTGCCAGTTGCATTAATTTTTCAGGCCTGTTTTAACTTTTAAAGAAATGCAAAAAAGATAATCCTTAAAAACATACTAATTCCAAGAAAGAGAGAAGCACATTTAAATTAAAATATCTATATATATTACAGACTCTGAGACTTTTCAACAGCATACAATTACATTGCAAAGAAATTTAAAAGACAAGAAGACAGAAAAGTGGAAGCCTCTTTTGTGCAGAAATAAAATTTTGAGAATTTGAAGGACAATTATGGTACGACACAAGCTTCACCCTTTCCCTAAATCTGCCTCTGTTTTTTCTGCTAAGAGGAAATCTTGTATATATAGAGACACCTTAAATGTTTTACATGTGGAAGGTCTTGGAAGGCTACTGAAATCTGAATGTTAACAAGTGTTGAGCAAAACTTCCTCAGCAGACATTTTTCTGAAAAACATCCTGAGCGTCCCCTTGTAGTATTTGTATTTGTATTCGTATTTGCATTCATATTTGTCGTATTCGTTGTGTTCTTCGTATTCGTCGTCGTCGTCATTGTAGTAGTAGTAATGCCCCATTAAGTTCCCTCCAGCTTATTGGAAGCCTATGAATGTGTCCTGTTTTCAACAGTCCTACCTAGCTCTTGAAAACTCAAAGTCATGGGTTGCTTTATGGATCCAAACCATCTCATATTTTGTCTTCCTCTTTTCTTGCTGCCTTCCTTTTTTCCTAGCATTACTGTCTTTTCCAGAAAATAATTGTCTTCTTGTGATATGCCGAAAGTAAAACAGTAAAACAGTAGTGTTCCTTCCAAAGAAAGAAATCAGGCTTGATTTGATGGTTTCTTTTCTTTTCTTAACCTCCTAAAAATAGAAGCCACTATGCAGTATTTCTTCCAAACTTTTACCATCATTGATTGATTGATTTACTGAATTTGTTGCTGTTTACTTGTCCGAGCTACCAGTGCCCTGGAATAACACCAGCTAGAAGGTCTTGGGGAAGAAACTAAATGACCACCATGTTTGCAACACAGTTGTCGTGTTGCCCCTTGCAGAGGCAGTCCCCCCCCCAAAAAAAAAACTCTAGGGGTGAACAAATAACTGCTACAATCATGATTAGTGGGAAAGTTCCCTGCTGGGCAATGTCTGAATAATTTCTCTTTTCCCTGATGGTATTTGGCAAAAGAATGTCCTTTCTCAACAACTCCAAATGCACATAGATTTCAAAAGTCCATTCATGCATAGATATAGTTGAACCTGCCTGCTGCATTGGTTTAATTGATAAAGGAAAATTTATCCCAAATTGCCATCTATTGTTCAGGCCTCCCAAGCCCCATTGATCATAATTCTTAACCTGGAATCACCAAAGGATGGATTCTTTGGATGGTCAGGCTTTGAGGATGAACATGGGGCAGTCCATCAACCCACTTGCTTATGAGCTTTCTAAAAATTACTTGTCTGCCCACTCAGGGAGTACAATTTTTGGGCTAAATGGCCCTTTAATGTGACCCATAAACAGTGTTTCCTAAATTCTGGAATAAGCAAACATCCTCGTTTAGAATGAAATCTGCATATCATCCATGTTAATTGACTGTGTTCTTTATCATTTTCACAGGATACCCTTCTGCGAACTACATCTGGTGGCCTCCCAACAGTCCAGCTTGGTCTCCAGCTGATCAATTCAGAGGTAGGCCAAACAAACTAACAAACATCAAAGTCAGAACTATATCTAGACAAATAAGCTTCCACACTGTCATCAAGTTGAACAGGATTATCTTAGATGATTCCTATGGAACTGGGAGGAAAAAATCTGTTCCTCATGGGCTAACCTCATGCATCTTGCCCAGACTGGATGGCACATAGGCATAGGGGGAAAAGAGAGAGAGAGAGAGAGAGAGAAAGAAGCATAAAAGGAAAGATTAGAGATGAATGAAGAAGAGCAACCTTTCTGAATTTGAATCCCACAGGCTGTTTGGAATTATTATTCCTATCATCTTGCATCATAGCCTAGGTGGAATCATGCTGACTGCCGCTGCACTGTAGCAGAATCTCAAAGGCACCAGACTGAGGAAGGCTGGCATGCAAGGAAGGAGAAGAGAAAGGCAGAGAGAGAGAGTGAGAGAGAGAGAGAGAGTGGTCTGTTTGGCTCCGAGTCTATACTGAATCAGGGCCTGCTGGAGCTGAGGCAATCAGGGAGTGCAGCTCCTGAGGCTTGCTACTGCTACTAGCATAAAACCTGAAGCTGCCACTCCCTGCTCTTTGCCTCAGCAACATGAGACTTGGGACTCTGAAGCTCTGGCTTTGAATCTTGCTGTTCTGTAAGTCTGTCTAGTTGGCTTGCTGGCTCTTTGTGGGACTGTTTTTCTTTTTTTGTTGTTGTTTGGTATTTGATTTTGGACTGGCTGACTACTTGTTCAGTGTTTCTTCACCCTTGTGTGACGTCTCTGAATAAACCTTGGTCCTGGCTTCCTGCTCTTGGTCTGGTTGCTGCCCATGCCCCGGCTGTTACACACAGCAAACTTTGCTCACTTTAGGCCTTCAACCCATTCCACCTGCCATCCACTAGAACAGTGATGGCAAACCTTTTAGAGACCAAGTGCCCAAACTGTGATTCAAAACCCGCTAATTTTTTTGCCAATACCACAATTGAACTTGAATACAGGTGGTTGTGAAGGGGTGATGTCAGTGCCCACAGAAAAGGCTCCGAGTGCCATCTTTGGCACCCGTGCCATAGGTTCGCCAACACTACACAATAGGCATCCTTCACACTGAAATGTTCCCCATGTCTATTCCTAAGAAAGATGATAGTGGGTAACAATCATTTTATTTTATAGAAATATAGTACAGACAACAAAATTTTAAAATAACTTTGATCTTATTCTTCAGGGGTCCTGGTCAAAGTGGCCTCTGGTGATTCCATTAGCCCACTTCTTATTTCATATATGACATCTGCACAAAATCAAAAGAAACCAGTACATGGATTCTAAATTTTCAGAAAAGGCAGTTAAGCGAAATCTACAACTAGTTTATGACCTCTAATCTAACTGGAACTCAGAAAGCAATGAATCTTTGTTTCATTAAAAGTATTGCATGGCAGTTTTAAGAGCGAAAACATAAATCCAGGATGATATAGATATAGATATTGTGTGTTGTGTGTGAGAGAGAGAGAAATCCGTTACATGCTTACATGTCCCTGATTTGTCATCCTGCCAGTCCAAAAGTTAGTATTTGGAAAAGTTAGTATTTGGAAGAGACCTCCTAGAATCCATGTGGATATGATCTGCTGCACAACTTAGAGAAAGGTGTTTTTTTTTTTTTTGGACTACAGCTCTCAGATATAGTCTAAAAAAGTAATTTTCACAAGCTCTGGCAAGTGGTACCACACCAGATCAAGCTCCCTTCGACCTGCCCAGCTGTGATTCTGCCCAAGTGAAGCTAAAGCAGTATCAACAGCATGCAGCTGGGTGGCTGACAGAGCAGGAGGTGGCCACTTCTGGAGCAGCTTTGTGAATATAGATAATGGTTTACATAGCGTCCCATAAAGCATGCTACGATGCTCCCTCCCCCTCCCCGAGTTCATGTAAAGGAGGTTGTGTTCAAGCAAGGCAGCCAGATTGCTCAGCCATGCCCTAGACTGGCTTCAGCCTGTCAAACCAAATTATGTTGTCAACAACGGTGAGAGGATTCGTGCCTCTCTGTTGTGGAAAGAAGAAACAGTGGCTGGATGATTGAGGGTGATGGTGATTAAAATATCAAGAGAATTTCCCTACTCTCTACATGGGGTTGCCCTTGACTCTCCTCCGGCGTCTGCAGCGGGTACAAAATGTGGCAGCCAGGCTGGTGGCGGGTGTGCATCGTCATGACCACATCACCCCAGTCCTGGCCCGCCTGCATTGGCTGCCCATTGCATCCCGGATCAGATTCAAGGTCCTGGTTTTAGTTTATAAAATCCTCCATGGCTTGGGCCCGGACTACCTGTCAGAGCGAATCGTCCAGCGATCAACCACGGCCCGTCCAGTTTGGCATTCGCGAGCACACTCGCTCAGGGTCGCCACCCCTAGAGAAGCCAGGAAAACATCTACCCGCAATTGGGCCTTTTCAGTGGCTGGCCCTTCCCTTTGGAACAGCCTACCGAGCGAAGTGCGCTCTGCAGAGTCCCTGCCAGCCTTTCGCCGAGCATTAAAAACTCTGCTCTTTCGCGAGGCGTTTGGCGATTTAGTTTAGTTTTTTTTTCCCTTGCCATCTATAACGCTCGCCCGACAATTTGTTGCTGCAGAGCCTGCCTGCTCTATGATGCCTAGTTGCCTTTCCTGTTTTTAAAATTGCTTGGTTTTATTGTCTGTTGGTATGCTGACTTGTTCAGCCCTGTTAGCCGCCCAGAGTTCCCCGTGGGAAGATGTGCGGAATATAAACTCAACAAATAAATAAATAAATAAATAAATACTAATTGATGACCCAAAAATAACAAGTCACCATGAGCTCAGGTCTTCTCTGCAGAACCTCTGCCCCTCCCAACAATCAGCCCCTACAGACCATCCTGTAACTATGGGAGGTGAGCAAGGAGCTACTGGGTAACTGGGCGGAACCACACGACTCCCCACCGCCTGGCCAAGAACCACTGTGGCCCGTATGGAAAGCATTAAAGAGACTGCACACCAAGGCTGGAAGATCAAAAGATAATCTGAGAAAATGGGGTTTCTCTATAGAAGACATCTTGTGTGAATGTGGAGAAAAACAAACCATCTCACACATGTTACAACGCACATGATGCCCTTCAACAAACATCAAAAGAAACCAGTACATGGATTTCAAATTTTAACATAAATCTTATATTGGCTGGAGGGAAATGCCATTGATGTGGCAAATGTCATCCAGTTAGTTAGGTACTGCTCCCTCTGGCCTCAACTCCTGGACTGCTTGACTAAGTCTTCACTTCATCCTCCGGCTTGGTGTTTACTCGGACTTTCCGCAGGTTGGTCTTTGCTCGGACCCATTCTGAGGCCCTTCCTTGGACTGTGTCCTCGTGTCTACTTTACTGGACTCTGGCATTGGTGCTCTAATCTAAGTCATGAGCCTTCTGCAGTTGTTCTCTTTCTATAGGCCTTAGAAAGGAAGAAAGCACCATTTCCATTCACTGCAACCCTGTCTTTGACAGGTTGCTTCTCATCTTCTTATTGGAGCATCTTCTTGTTTTTAGAATTCTGTTCTCCATTCGTAGGCCCTCTTTACTTGAATGTGATTCCAGTGCATAGCCCATTGAAAAGATAAAGGACCCTAACTAGAGTGAACAGGGTTAGTCCAGATCCTGCCCATCTAACCTTAGCACCTGAACAGCAAACTGATGACTTGGGCACTCGAATTCCCTGTTGTGTTGAGATGCATTGCATTCAGTTTTGATCACAGCCATTGTTTCTAAATTTCCCTCAGCGTCTCTACATCAGCACATATAAATTTCATGAAATGTGTTTCCTCTTGTTGTCCTCCCATCCCCCCACCCTGTATTGTGTGTTTCTTCTCTTTTGTCGGCGTGTCAGCAACTGTCGTTGGAACACTGGCTTCAGGCATGTTTTTCTTGTGTCTGCTTTGGCATAGTCCCATACATTCCCACACCAGGCTTAGTAATGCCCCATGCTGGCCAAACATCAAATATCATTTGCTTTTGTTGCTTATTAGTGCTGCTGCTTATGTATTATTTTGATGTATTATAGAAGGGTACTTTTAAAAAATGATTTCGGTTTGAAATAAGTTTGTTGTCAGCTGTCCTTAGAACATAATTTTAGAGATGGAGAAGCTGGTCTCCCCTCTAAAACATGGTGCTGGACCACTTGCTCCCATCATCCTTCTCCATGGTGGTTGAGCTTGATGGGAGCGGGAGTCCAAGGACCTTTGGAAGGTTGCAGCTTCCCCACCTCTGAGATATTTGGATTGGACCCTATCCTCAGCGGTAAGAAAGCCTATATGTTGGCAAGCTGTACCTCTTCATACAAAAAGGTACTGCAGAGTGATGGCTTGATACGGCTGGTGCAGGTGAAGTGAAAAGCATGAAAGCTCATGGACTAGTTCCACACTGCAAAGTTAATTTGGGACCAAACTTAAAGCGGGCAGGTTAATTCCATTGCTCTTTCCCCTGGGGTGTCCCCACGGCTGAGGCAGGGCAATGCTAGGAAAGTATTTTGGAGCAGTGGCCCCAGGGGTGGGGGTCGGGGCAGCTGAGAAGGTTTGGTGTGTGATGAATTATTCACAGGGGTGTCGTTAAGTGCAGAATTAATCCCCTTCCTTCCAGCTGGCTGCTGTACTAAATTATCACTCCTAGTCATGCGGGAAAATGCCGCGGAATTCATTTAGCTGATTATTGTTTTGATCTAGGAATGGTGTGGGCTTTATTCACCCCCCCTTCCCATCCCCAGTCTTTTCCCCACCCCCATCCCTGCCCAGTAAGGTCTGTAAAAGCAAGGGAGGGAAAAGAAAATATGAGATGACAGACTCAGCTTCTCTGTTCGGTTCGTAAAGCTTGTTTCAGCAAAATGGCCCAGCAACAATAAGAAAAGAATAAATTTGTTGCTGGAAGCATAATAGAAAAGGTGGGGGCTGGAAGCTTTCTTGCCATTTCAAGCAAGCACAGGTTTGGAATGAATTGGGCTCTTTTGGGGGGGGATTAACCTCTGAGAAGATGTAATTTCTCTCTCAGTCTCTGACTGAGCCAGCAGATATTCACCCCAAACATTGCTCGCTATGGAGCAGGTAGAGACCACATGCCAAACAGCCTGTTTGGAAGGGAAATATTCACATCCATAGAGGCAAAACTCCAGTCATTTGGGAATTCCTTGTTAGTTCTTAGATTCCTAAATTTCCTCTTTCTGGGGAAATCCTGTACATGTTGCTTTCCTGAAACGAAAAAGGAATCCCTGAATGTTTAGCCTGCTTCCATTTCAAATGTAATTGTTACTCCTTTAGACGGGAATGACACAAAGGTCTGGAGCTTGCCAACAAGCCAGGCAATTAGTGCATGGAACAAAATTCTGATTTGCAACTTGAGTAACTGTAGCATGGAAGTGAACTGGCATTGATTGGGTTGAAAGACAGAGAGGTAAGATGTTGACAACCCAACCCATTGCAACGCATAGGTCTCTTTCAGTATCATTCCATATGAATTCTTCCAAACTGATACACCAGTGTATTAAACCATACCAGCATGATCCCTTAGGATATTTTCTTTTCTTTTTTTCCTAGTTAATATTTATCACTTTTTGGAAATCACCTGAACACGCAGAAACCTCCCTCATCTTTGTGGGCAATGCCAATTTGTCCACTTAGCAACTGATGCTGACTCTCTCAATGAACTTGAGAAACAGAGAGAATGATCATGTTTAGAGTTGTGCATGAATCCTCAATGACTTGACCCAAGAACTCAGTGGGTTGAAGCATCACATTGGCAGTTTGACTATCTCTCTGTACCTCTTGGGAGCACAGCAAAGCTGTGTGATGTGAAGCCAACTGCATGGTCCCAGAGCACCACCAAAAGGAGGGGAATTGGTAAGGTACCAGATGACTGGAGGAATCATAGAATCATAGAGTTAAAAGAGACCTCAAGGGCCATCCAGCCCAACCCCCTGCCATGCAGGAACCCCCATCAAAGTACCCCCAACAGATGGCCATCCAGGCTCTGTTTAGAAACCTCCAAAGAAAGAGGTGTCTAAGGATGGTTAAAGGTCTGGAACATATGTGTTTAGAATGAATGGCTTAGGGAGCTGGGGATGTTTAGCCTTACAAAAAGAAGGCTAAGAGGGGCTATGATAGCCATGTTAAAAATAGTTGAAAGGATTCCATATTGAAGAAGGGACTGGTTTATTTTTACATGGTTTCAGAGACTAGGTCTCAGGGAATTGGTTTCAAACTGCAGGAAAAGAGGTTCAATCTGAACATAAGGAAGAACTTCCTGATGGTTAGAGCTGTCCAGCAGTGGAATATGCTGCCACGGAGGGTGGCGGAGTCTCCTTCTTTGGAGGTTTTTAAGCAGAGGCTGCATGTCACAACTCCTGTGATGGGGGTTCCTGCATGGCAGGGGTTGGACTGGATGGCCCTTGAGGTCTCTTCCAACTCTATGATTCTATGATTCGGTCCACCACTGGGATTTATGCTAGTCAGCTTAACAGTGGAGGGTCTAAGTATTATGATTCTGCCACTAGGATTGTGATAAATCTGTCAGGCTATTGAATAACAACTAAAAGGCACATTTCTGCTCCCAAGGAAAGTATAAGCAAACATTTACTCTGCAATACTAAACAAGGATAAGATCTGAATGGCCTTTTCACACGACCCCTAAGATCCACTGGCCACTTAAATTCGGATCAGAGATCTTGGGGGTTCATTGCTCTTCCTGTGTCCCCACCCCTCCACACTTCCTTGATCCTGTCTGCGTGAGGGGAGGGAGAAAAAAGGGGACAAAAGAATGCAGGCTCACCTCCGTTTGCCGGTCCAAGCCTCCCCGCCCCGTCGTCGTCCTGATTCCTTCTCTTAAAGGGGCGGGAGGCAAAAAAACCAACAAACAGAAGCGAGGAGAGCCTGGCACTCATGCCTTTACATCCGGATCTGGGATTTATCACCCTCCAAGAGCAGGTACCTGAAAAGTGCACTGGGACGCGCTTAGGTGGGCGTGGCCACACTTAATTTTCTGTAAACTCTGGAGCTGGTGTGGAAACAATTTTAAGCTCCGGAGCTGGGAGCCATTTGCGGCGGAGTTTAGGGGTCGTGTACAAATTAATTAGGCTCGTCTGAATGTCTGTCTGCTGCTGTTTTTTTCCCTAGTTCGCTCTGCTGCTTGACTCCCATATGGGCCTGCCAGATTCAGCCTTCCTCCTTGCCTTGAGCCATGCCACTTTCCTAACTGCCTCCACCTCAAGCAACAAATACAAGATCCATATTTCCTTTTGCCCGGCATGCACTGTTCTTTCTTCTCTAGAAGCCGAGCTTTTCAAAGCCATTCAGGGGGATCTAATTAATTCTAATAGAAACAACGGTTTTGATCCTTCTTTTCTTGTTCATGCTCACTGTCACTTTAAACTGTTTTAACCGAGAAACATGAGTCTTTTTTTTCCATTTTAGTCTTTTAAAAATACACAAAAAGAGATCTTGGCTGATAATAGGGAAATTAAATGTGCTGTCATGTGGTGTGGCTGCTTTAAAGCGACAGGTGCTGTCAGATTGCTAAGTGCACAGAGTGTGTTGGGAGAAAGACAGAAATAACATACATTGCAAGAAAAATGGATAGCATAAAGCAGCACTCCCGAAGTTGGCATTATCTACTGTATACTTTAATCCTTATCATCCCTCATCTAACTCCTGGGGGCTGATTGGAATTGTAGTTTGCAACATCTGGACAAGTGTGCACTTGGAGGGAGATGGGCATAAATTAGAGAGCTTTCTATCATTTGGATAAGAGGATCTTTTTAAAAAGTTTCTCAAGCCCCTTCTTCCTATATAGCTGCTGAATGGTTATATAGTGCCTAGTTTTTAATTCTAGCTGTAAGCTGCCAAGAAAACTCCATGGACATGGGGTCACGAAGAGTCAGTCATAACTGTAACGACACAACACACACATACATAAGCCACCAGCATCCAATTCATACCCAAGAATTTAGAGGTCTTTTGAAAACTGAGCACCCTTTTTGTGGGAAGGTAAATCAGACACCCTTTTAATGTGTGTGTGTGTGTGTGTGTGTGTGTGTGTGTGTGTGTGTGTGTAAAAGAGAGTGAGACTTTTTTAATGCTCATAATAATCTTTGAGTGTAATATAGATTAGAGATGGGCACGAAACAAACAATTTTTCATTTCCATTTTCGTTTTTTCATTTTGTTACGTAACGAAACGACAAACGAATGTTGTCTCCAAAATGAAACGAAAGAAACAGAAACACCGGAAATTTTGTCTTGCGTTTCGTTTCTGTTACTGCAATATGAGTGAATTGCTTAAAATCCTAAAAAAATCACACAAAAATGAAATAAATGGTAACGAAATGGTAACAAATGAACGAAAACAAAAATGAATTTTTTGCAAAAATTCACGAAAAACGGTAACGAACCGAAATGGACCCTCCAAATGACAAACCACAAACGAAATGCCATTTTTTTTATTTGTGCCCATCTCTAATATAGATCGTTTTCTGTGTTGTTATTCCTCATTGCTGTTTAGTGTGCACTGGCTGTAAAAACAATTTTTTTTAAATGCTTAGCAGAGCAAGCTCAACATAAACCGATGGAATGGAATAGTAGATTCACTGTGGGAGGATAATGCATAGCCTTTGTATAGTTCACATGTTAATCATCTTTACAACACCACTGTAGGGTAAGAACAGATTGCCATTATTATCCCTGTGTTGCAGATATGGGGGAAGGGTGGGTGGGCTGAGTCAGATAGATAATAGCTTGCTTAAGATGGGGTAGTGAGAGGGTGACCCCTTCCGTATTTCCTGAAGAGAAAAGGGCATTATTGTGCAAGGAGAATTCAAGCAGCAGAGCAGTTTTAACCCCTGCATCCGCTGAGTAGGATAGAGTGGGATGACTTCTCCCTCTGCTTGCGGCCATCCTATTCACTATAGGGTCTCTTGTTATGTGCATGAAAAATTCCATTCATGCAAATCCATCACTATCAGTTTTCTTTCCAGTGGTGTAGATAGTTAAATGGGGCATTCCATTGGCAAGACAGGGATGGGGCAGAGTTGGCTTTAGCTCTGATAGACTGAGACCTTAAAATGCTGGGATTCAGGAATCAATTTCTGCCTCCAAGGAGCCAACCGAAGCCATACATTGAGCTCCCAAAATAAAAAAGGAGAAAAAAAAATCACAAGGGGACAGAATTCCTCTTGATTTTTTGCTGGGTTGTGTTGGATGTGTGTGTGTGTGGGGGGGGGGTTGTACAGTTTTAAAGTCGTAAAATGTTCAAGAGAAGCTGTGACACATTTAAAAAGCAAACCTCCTCTCCCTGAGGTTTCCAGAAGTGGCGTTTCTCCCTTTCTTTTAGCAGCCAAAGGGTCTGAGAAAGACTGCATATATTTCCCATAGGAACTCATTGAAAACAGAGTAATCCCGAATCGTGACCATTTTTATGTTGTACGGATTCGCCCCATAGGCGATTCTGTTAAGCAAATTTCCCCTATCTCCGGAATTTTTTATGTTGTACAGATTTTATGTTATATGAGGGTCCTCTGGTGTATGTGTGTGTGTGGTGTATACTGTACACACACACACACACACACACACACACACACACACACACAGAGTGGTACCCCTACCTAAGAGTGACTCGACTTAAGAGCAGAAAACAATTGCCATTTTAACTGCTGCCTTACAAATTTTAGATGTGGTCTGCTCTACTTACAATTTTTTTTAATTTTTAATTTTTAATTTTTAGGTAGGGCTCCTCTACTTCAGGTACTTCCAGAGGGGTGGAGTTGTTTTTTTCACCCCAGAAACTCTCCTGGGTCCTGATGGACAGTGCTATATATATAGCATAAAGCAGAAAAAGATTATTTGGTGGGAAGGGGATACTTAAGGGGATAAAAGACTAGTGCCTGAATAGAACGGAGTTATCGGTTCTCATTATTCCCCCTTTCTTCCATAATCTCTCCCACCCACACCCACAGCCTCCTTAGAAACGTTGATTGTCGTGGAAATTATAGAGGAGTGATAGAATTACTACCAAATGGGAGTGGATTGAATGGGCCTCGCTTTGTTAGACAGCTAATGAGCGGGATACAGTAGGGCCACAGCTAAGTGGAGCAGAGGAGGCCTGACAAAAAGAGAGAGAGAGAGAGAGAGAGAGAGAGAGAGAGAGAGAGAGAGAAATGAAATGCCTTCCTGAGGACCAACTGGCCTGTTTCCGCTTACTTCTCCCAAAGGAGGGTTTAGAGGAGGAAAGCTTATTCAATTAAGGACATGTCCGGCTTCACTGGCCAACCAGACCCATTTCTACCCGGTAAAAGAGATGGGGGGGGGGGAAGCCACAGTAATTTTCGATCCACTTCAAGCCCCCTCTGTGCCTCCAGTTTCATGTAATTTGAAAGGAAGAGATAAAACATTTGCATTTTTCCTGATCTTCTTCCCTTCCTGTGGATGTCAGTGAAGTGTGGGCATGTATAATCGCTGCTCGGTAGCCCAGGGGCTGCTGTCTTTGATGCTGAGGCACCTCGGCCAAGGTCAAGGCCTGCCAGCCTAATGAATTAGTCCGGCTCCCCAAGAGCGCATCTGATGGAGTTAATGAGGGAAGGCGTTGAAGGGCCCTTGGAAGGCCAGGCGAGTTGTATCCTTGTGGAGTTCACCTCCTGATCCAAGGCTCGGGGCATTGTGGAGAGAACACAGCACGTTTGGGCCAAAGGGTTGCAGCCAACAGCGACTTTCTCATGATAACCCTAATAAGACATTATCTTACAGAGTCACGGCGTGGAAGAAAGCAAGGGCCACTTCACTGCCAGCCATCCACAGTGGCCAATTTAGCAAGTTAGGGACGAATTATGAGGAAATGAATGCACTGCGTGTGCCAGGCAAAGCGTTGGATGCAGAGAAGGGACAGGGAGAGATTGGCCTCATTGGGGAAATGATTGAAGTTTGCATTTTTTGAATCCAATTCAATTAGCGATCTGCCTCTATTGCGTTAAGGACCATCTGCCTGGTGTCATTTGTTTGTGCAACCACAGATGAGTTTCATGGACCGCAGCTTCCTAATAGATGTGTTCTATCACGCTGAGGGAAAAGACAGAGAGTCACTGCCTGAGACAGTATCATGCAGAGGAAGCCTTGCCACTCTTAAGAAATAAATTGTAACTGAAGGACAAGATGGATTTTTATTGCAGATCTCAGAACTGTGTGTGTGTGTGTATGTGTTTGTGTGCGCATTGTTGCAGGCTTGCCATTTTTATTGCTTTCTGGAAGGACTGCTATATCTCTAACAGAAGAACAACACCCACATTTAGGGTTATCTAAGCAGACAGGAGTCTACTAATCCATAAGTTTGTAAGCAGATGGCAGGTGCTCTTTTTAGTACAAAGGACATTATTTTACTTGTTGATAGATGCTAGGGCTGGACACAGTTCCTCTTGATCCAATCTGCAGACCAGTTGTGGGCAATGGACCTGTATTCTGATTCAGCCAGGAGTGATTCTTGCTACATCCGATTTGTCTGAGTCTATCTTAAGCCTCCCATTGTCTTCCATGGGAAAATCAAAATGAATACATCTTCCCCCTCTCCTTCACATGACACTAGAGGCATTCCCCCCCCCTCCCGAGGTGGAAAGTGAATCAGCCAAATGTCAGGCAGTTAGCTTCATGGGTTTGTGTACTGTTCCTTTAAGGTGTGTGCTTTTTCAAAAAAAGGAAGAAGAATGCTAAAGGGATTTTAGACTTCCATCCAGTTCTATTGGTGCTTCATCCACAAATCAATTCATACATTCATTTCACCTGGAAGTTCAACAGACATTCTGCTTTAACCTGGATCTCATAGGAATTGGTCCCAACCAGCCCTTTTTGGTTAGAAATTTGTTTTTGATCCAGATCTGCTGCACAGCCCTACTATAAATAGCGCTCTGGGCGTGAACCTATTGATCCACTAGCCTCTGCCTAGAGGTACATATCCCTCTTGCATGTTATTTTATATACAGTGGTACCTTGTATAAAGGAATTTATTTGTTCCAAATGAAATTATGTTAAGCAAAATTTCCTTTATACAAATTCCCCATAGGAATGCATTGGAAATGGAGTAATCCCATTTTTATGTTGTACAGATTCGCCCCATAGGCGATTCTGTTAAGCGAATTTCCCCTATCTCTAGAATTTTTTATGTTGTATAGATTTTATGTTATACAAACCATTTGTTATACAAGGGTCCACTGTAGATTGGAACCATTTGTCTACTGTTGGTGAATTTTGACATTCCAGATGTTTTGGACCACAACTCCCACAGTCCGCATCAATTAGCTTCATTAAGCCATGGCAAGTTGTACAAGCCCTACCTCCCCCTGAAAAAAACCACCAATAGGATTCTGAGTGTTCATAGTATAAAAATACATATTTTAAATAGTTAAAAGACTAGTATTGATCAACTTGGTGCCACCTAGGTGTGCTGAACTATAACTCTCATTATCTCTCCACTAGTATGGTCATGATTAGAGATGGGCACGACTCAGAAAAAAAATTTCATTTTCGTTTTCGTTTTCGGCTAGGGTCCGTTTCGTTTCGTTTCCGTTTTCGTGACCTAATTTCAAATTTTTTTGTTTTCGTTTCGTTACGTAACAAAACGAAAAAATGAAAACGAAAACGAAAAATTTCTCCCCATTTAGCTCCATTATGTGTTTTTCCAGTAACGAAAAACGAAAATTGGCTCGAAATTAGTCGTTTCGTTTCCGGTTTCGGTCCATTTTTGAACCGTTTTTCGTTTTCGTTTCGTTACGTAACGAAAACGAAAAAAACGAAAACAAAAACGAAAATACCGCTAAGTCGTGCCCATCTCTAGTCATGATAGACATGTCCCAGAGTCCCAGTGGGGCTTAGAACAAGGCGTTCATGAAAACAGATAGTTCTTATTATTTTATCTCAGATTGTGGCACAAAGGGGTATATACATAATATCTTTTCACGTGATGAAAGTCTCCATAAAAATTAAAAACATAACCCCAAACTGGGTGCAGTAATCACAGCCAATTTGAACTGAAATACTCTACACAGAAATGTTTTTAGAGGCGATAAAAATGCAATTCTAGGTCTGGCTGAAAGATGATTCCTTCTAATTTTTCTCATTACTTTTTCCAGCTGACTCAATAGGTGTTATTAGGATTTAATTATTTGTTTGAGTATCGATAATACTGTAGATTGTCGAATGTGCAGTTTTAGATATCATGGCAAATAGCTTTTGTTACATGAATGAATTTCATCTTTTTTTTATAGTGGCCTATAAAGGTATCACCTGTAACCTATTTTTGCAATCTTTTTTTAAAAAAAGCATTCTGTCTATCTTGAGGGCCATTATAACATCCTGTGTCTCTTCTTGTGCAGAGGCCAGATGTATTTCTTACTGCATCCACAACCAATGGCTTGCCCCTCTTGGATTCAAAGCTGGTGGGACAACCTGGGACAATCCAAGAGCCATGGATTTCACCTTCCAAAACAGAACAGAAGATCAGCGTGGTCGCAGTGGCCCATCAAGAAGTAAGTATCTTACTTTTCTTGACTTACATACTCCCTCCTGCCCGCTCCTAAAGAATCGTACAAAAGCCAATGTGGCAACACTAGATGGTTGTTTTTCTGTTGGATGAGATGATCCTGGAGACAGATGGTCCCTCTGCATAATCTGATTACAAGCTGCAAATATATTTGTTGTTGTTGTTCAGTCGTTCAGTCGTGTCTGACTCTTCGTAACCCCATGGACCAGAGCTCACCAGGCCTTTCTTCTATCTTCCACTGCTTCCCAGAGTTTGGTCAAATCCATATTGGTTGCGTCGATGACACCGTCCAACCATCTCATTCTCTGCCGTCCTCTTTTCCTTTTGCCTTCAATCTTTCACAACATCAGGGACTTTTCCAAGGACTCCTCTCTCCTCATCAGGTGGCCAAAGTACTGGAGCCTCAGCTTCAAAATCTGTCCTCCAGTGAGCATTCAGGGTTGATTTCTTTCAGGATGGATAGGTTTGATCTCCTTGCAGTCCAGGAGATTCTCAAGACTCTCCTCCAGCACCACAACTCAAAAGCATCGATTCTGCGGCGATCAGCCTTCTTTATAGTCCCGCTCTCACTACCATACATCACTAATGAAAAAACCATAGCTTTGACTATCCTGACCTTAGTTGGCAAAGTGATGTCTCTGCTCTTTAGGATGCAAATATATAGGTGAAGAACACTGGAACCCTGCATATCCCTAAAACAGGCAACAAAACTGGAAGTCCTGCATCAGAGTTTCCCCAGATAATTTCTCAAGTCTGTCCTTAATTTGGAGTGATTTTAGAGGGAAAACATGAAACAATACAGATACTTCAAGGTCTTATCTTATTCCTAAAAACTCAGATCTCAGATATGAGCAGGGTAGTGTTGTTAGGAGTCAAGCATTGACCAGTGTTCTTGGGCAGGCACCATTACCCACATAGCCGTTGGCAAGCAAGTGCCCATTTCGATAGCACTCAAGTCTTCCTCGTCTTCCTCCTTGTGGTAGTTGCTAGGTGCCATCAAGCCGCCTCTGGTTTATGGCAAGCCGAAGAAGATATGACGTGCATAATTCTGAACATGAATAGCCCTGCTCAGATACTGCAAACTCAAGATTGTGGCTTCCATTATGAAGCAAACATATCTGGCCTGCCTCTTTTCTTGTCGCCGTCAATGTTTCCTAGCCTGTTTGCTCTCCTTGGTATTGGTCATCAACCTGCCACAAGCATGCAGGCAATAACCTTCACAAGGAAATGGTGTTTCAGAGGCCTTTATTTCCTTTTTAATCGTTGTCTGAGTTATTGATGAGAAGGGCCCAATCTTTCCTTCTTTCCTTCCACACATGCAATTGTGTTAGCATTTCAGATGCCCAAACCCTATTGTTAGTAGTACCCTTAAAATATCTCCAAGGAATCAATTGTTAAATGGCAAGTCAATATTTATGTAAAACCCTTTGGGTTTACTCTAATCGGGACTAGCAATAGGATTCTGGCTAGAGCCATAATTTCTTTGTGATTGAGAGATCAGATTTGTGAACAAAGCCTTCGTTTATGGCCCAAGGATCAATCACAACACAAAGCAAGTTCATTCACAAACGATGGGAGGTTCTAGAAGCCCTGGATGTGGCCACTGGCTTCTAGAGATGGAAATATTGTCATGGGGTTCCTGCATGGCAGGGGGTTGGACTGGATGGCCCTTGAGGTCTCTTCCAACTCTATTATTCCAGTAAGATGGGCACTGTGAATAGTCACACAGAGGTGCTGAGCAAGCCTATTTAGAATGTGAGTCCCATTGAGGGCATCTTTCCTAAGTCCCATTCTCCCCCAAAACTCCATGGAGGTACTATTATTAATGGGTGCCATATTCTAGCCCTGTGGCTCAGCTGTGTAAGTTTCAAGGCTTCCCTTGTGATTCAGAGCATTTAGTTCTGAATCCATTTAGCCAATTCATTGCTATTAGAGCTGCATTAGTCTTTAGACCCCATGCCCCCCTCCATCCCATACCTTTCAGCTCCACAAATATATGGCTGACATCAGCAAAGTGTGGCTATTGATAAAATCATGCTCTTGGGTTACTAGAGCCATTGCTGGCTAAGAAAAGGCCTCGTGCACTCCATCTGTCTGGATTTTTAAAATAACCTGTCATTATGGCTTGGCTATTACATGCCCAGGAAGACAGAGGAAAGAGAGAGCAAAATTAGGAAAGAGGTGGCGAATATAAGACTGCGTTTAAAGGCTCATGGAGCCCTTTTTAAAAACACAAGGTCTACACCTTGCAGAGTGTGCCATTTTCATGTCTAGGACCACTTATTCAGATTTGAAATGGTGGTGATTGCTGTCTGAACTAGACAATGGTGACTGCAGTGCTCAGCAGTCTAATAAGGATGTGAGGGAAATAAGAGTGCAAGTCAAGATGGCAAGGGAAAGCAGGCTGGCGCAGGGATAAATACAAAAGTCTGCAGCCCTCTGGGTGTGTGGCTGGCACACCAGACCTTGGAAGAAGTCTTTTCGGGTGGCCATCATCTTTCCAGTCTGCTCAAGAAAGTCATAGGACCAAACTCTGGATATGAACAGGACTACATTTGGCCAGGTGGGTCCTGCAGCAAGGGAAGGAGGGAGGGAGAGATTTTGTGAACTAGTAGCATTGCTATTGTCCCCCTTATTTGTTTCCCTGAAATATTTCTGAAGGTCCAGCAAGCACACCGATTGTTGTTGCCTGCCATCAAGTTGCTTCTAACACGGTTTTCAAGGTGTGTGAATTGTTCAAAGAGAGGCTTACCATTGGCACCCAGAAGAGAGTTTCCATGGGCAAGGAGTGGTTTCAAACCAGATCCCTCAATCCTAGTTTGACACTCTGTCCGCTGCAGCACACCAAGGAAGACTCTGGCACGAGAAGAAGTGCTGGGCTTGGGTGACTCTACTGACCTGTTCTTGGATGAGCAACAGGATAGCCAGTGGCCCCCCTCTGGAAACAACGTACAAAAAGCTTCCCCCCCACCAATTGGTATTTTCTGGCCATTGTAGTCCAAAAACACCATTTGAACTACCTCTAATTAGTATCATCAGGGGTAGAGAATTTCACCTTTTCACCTGCACATTATCCTCCCTATCCAGGTCACTACTACTCTACACAAAATATATAGGCACGACTCACAGACCTTTGGAGATTGGGAGTATCTCAAAGGCAGAGCTCAGAAGTTCCTTTTCCTGGCCTACAGCACCCAGAACAGACCTTAGTGGTAATGGAGTTCAGGGAGTAATCCAAAAAAGTAACTTTTCCAAGATCCTCCATCTTCACATCAATTGCACAAGTATAAGAATATAAGGACATAAGAAGAGTCATGCTGGATCAGGCCAAAGGCCCATCTAGTCCAGCTTCCTGTATCTCACAGTGACCCCACCAAATGCCTCTGGGAGGGCACGAGACTAGATCTCTGTCTCCTGATACCACTCCCCTGCATCTGGCCCTTGAGGTACCCCGGTTTTAAGACTGGAGATTACACATCTCCATCACGGTTTGTAACCTGTGATAACCCAGCAAGTTACGTAGTTGGGTGTTTTGTTTTTGTTTTTCAAAAAATGATTCATTCTTATCATGGGCTTCCTCCACCCGTGTCTGGTAGCACTCTTGCAACCCCCTTAATATCGTCCTTTCTCATCATGTCATCTCTCCCCCCCCCGTCCCCCCACCACATTTTTCCATAACAAAGACATCCATTTCCACATCTGTTCCTTATTCTTTTAAGTGAAGGCTGTGTGGTTGAATATTCCAGTCTTCATGACCTACGAAAAACATTGCTTTAATTTCCTACATAGATGAGAAATGCCTGTTTTTAAATACATATCCGTCTACATTCTTCTTCATATTGTGCTGACAGTGCCGGCATGTAAATCTTTGCTGGTCTCTCCCAGAGCTTTATACCTGCACGCAGAACAAAGCTAGCAATAAAGCAAAATGCTACTTCTGCCTCCCTCACTCAATCCATTAAACATTATTGTTTCACCTTTCATTATTCCACAAGCTATTTTTGACTACAGCATAGGGTGGGGGTAGGGAAACATTCAATTGCAACTCAATAGGAAGCCGCTACCCTAGCATATGTTATGCTGAACATGTGGCAAAGAAAATGCGAGGCCACTGAAATGTGATTTGTTCTGGGTCAAACGGTGCACAACACAAGATCAGGACCGCAAGAGAACAGGCTCTTACATTCACAGGGCATATTGGTTGTCAGTCTGAAGGTCTAAAGGTAATTTAGAGTGAGGGTGATTAGTGAACCATTTGTCTGCAGTCAGCTTTTAGTTTAGCCCAGTCGATGTTGTCTCACAATCTGAACTGACTTGGTTTACCATCATCTTTATAATGGCCTTATGGCATCATGTCTATTGCCTGCCCATTGATAAATGAGAAATAGGTCATGGATAGCTGGATGCTGTGTTTTAAAACTGCTTTCAGTTGTGATTTGTTGAATTGAATTGTCTTTTTAACTTCAAAAGTGTTTACATGTTTATCTGAGTCCCAGTCGTAAGAGAAAAGTGTGATATAAATCAATGTGTCAATTTACAGGCGCATCAATGCATCTATATAATGATCAGTCTGTCAGCTGATCCATCTATCAAAAGATCAATTGATCGATCAATTGATTCATCCATTAATCCATCAGTTTATTAATCTGTCCACTCATCCATAAATCCAGGGAGCAAATAGTGATTCATTCCCATCACACCTTCTGTCTGGTAATCTACAAAGGGGCAGCTATGCGTCTGTGATTCTGCTCTGATGACGCCAGTCCATACCCATCTGTGTTCTATATTGGCAACTGCTTGCATGCGGGCACTCATTTGTAGTGTCAATGTTCAAAGCACAGGGGTTGGGATTCATGGCTGGCATGGTGCACATTGTCAAAGTCAGGGCAGGAGGCATGGGAGTGTGCCATTTTCCACAAAGCATTCATAAAGAAAATATATGAAAGGTCTAGAGATAACTATGCATAGACGTACTCAGGTGGCTATAATCATTATCATGTGCAGTCAAGTCAATTCTTTGAGTTAAAGTGACACTTTTCAGGGATTTCCAGGTAGATGATACTCAGGAGTGGTTTACTCTTCCCTTCTTCTGGAGCATCCTGGCACTGAGTTGCCCAAGTCCACACAGGCTGGTTCTTCTCCCTGGAAGCACTTGTGGTGAATCAAACACCCAACCTTTTGTTCTGCAGCCAGTTACCGAAACCACTGAACCATCTGAATGTTATGGAAGGGAATCAACAGATCTGCATCTTATTTAACAAGTCCAGAGCTTGGGAATGCAGCTTCCTGCGCTTGTTCAAATAGCCATTCTGTCAGAGGGATTCAAGATCCGCTTTTCCCTTCTCCGATCAAGACTTCACATGTCTGTAAATAGCCTAGCAGAAAGCAAACCACACAGGCATTGCACTTATGAAGCATCAACACATGTACTTGTTCTTTTGTTCGTTCCCATTTTATTTTGCAAATTGATCCCATGTGTGGCTGTGCAGTACCTCATACTTTAATTTTATCTCTTTTCTGACTGCTTGCTAATCTTTTAACATAATTTTATGCCTCCAAGCAATGCAAAAACTTATCTAATCGCATTTAGTGCCCAAGCAACGATAGATTTGAATGAGAACAAATATTGCTTTGCTAGTAGAGGCTCAAGAGACACATTTGGCTGTCTGGCTAGTTAGAGAGTTCCTGTTGTGCTTGTTTTATGAATTTACCCCAATGAGATTTAGGGTTGTGATGAGTATTTTTCTATAAGCATTTTGGTGTGAAAAAGCACCCTCCCAGCGGAGGTAAGGTGTCTCGAAGTTCACCCTTTCTCACACCTGTTTTCAGCCCCTCTTCAGCTGCTCCATTGCCACCATTTTGAACTTTTACTAGGACTTTTCTATGTGTTGATTTCCAACCCAGAGACTCGCAGCTAATATGACTACAATGGTGTGGTGCTTGGAAGCCAATCCAGTGAGGGGTGTGAAACACACACACAGAGAGAGACAGACAGAATGAACAAATTCTTTTCTCCTGGCAAAGAGATTTCCCTGAACACTCTTTAAAAAGCAATTAGAAATCTCCCAAGATTTATTGCATGTTTCCTGGCCACTTCCCCTCCCCCTCCCCAAAAAAGTCCAATATGCACAGAAGTATTACAATCCCTTCACAAAATGGCAACTTTCCTGCATTCCCTAAAAGGGTATTAAACTGCATAGAATTTAACAGTTTCTAGTGCAAAAGGACAGGTGAAGGATAGATATGAAACAAAAACTGGATTTCATCTCCATGACATGTCAAGAAATCTCTCTGGAGGAGGGGAAATTTCAGCATACGTTTTAGTGTTCTTCATACTGGCAGAGCGTGGAAATCAATTGGCTTTAAAATACTATCTACATAGCAGATAAAATTTCAGGGACCTACATAGTAGAACTGGCTTCAAGTATTCCACAGTAGATCACCCCTCTTATTTCTTAGTTCTCCTGAAATGGCACTTATTGTCTCATAAATTCATTCAGAGGCACTAGTAAGAAAAAAGAATAAAGGGTTTCCAGTTTTATTCACAGTTAGTCGTAGCTCAAAAGAGACACCATTCTGCATAAAAATAATAACTGGTTACATGAAATAATTCAAATCATAATTGATTCATTAGTTGCACACTGACTCATATGGCTGGCTGACTGACTTGTCTCACTAAAAAGAACAGGAAAGGCATGGCAGTCTTCACAGTTCTGAGGCACAGACGAAACATTTGGCTTCTACTGGATTGACATCCACTCCGGTCCAGAAAGTTCCCATCCAGGGAACTTTCCTTTGCTTTGATTCTGCAAAAATAAGATCCCTCAAGCGGGTCGCGAATCGAATCACAAACCAGCCTGATTCATGATTTGTTTGGTTGTTTGTTTATGGCTCACTTCCTGCCCATCTCTATGTCAAAACAATTCTACCACTTACTAAACATCTTCCTGGACCATCCATTTATTTAGTTGATTTGTTGAGTTGATTTCGATTTCAATTTGTCATTCAAGTTTCCTTTATTTTTGTGATATCCTGTGTTTAATGAGTCTTTGTTCTCTCTTTAGGTTTTTTTTTGGGGGGGGGGTATGGGACCCTAATTCTAATTCTTGCTAGCCGGCCAGAGTACTGCTTTGGCACTAGATGGGCAGAATATAAATGTAATGACTAAAGAAAAAAGAAAAAAGAAAGAACTCATGTTTGAATAGCCACTTCTTATCTTCAGCCTGGAGGCAGATGCACTGAACATGTGTTTACTTTCTTGGCTGAGATCAATACCCTGCCCTCAGTGTTACAAGGAAAGGCACACTTAGATATTGCCAGCCTGTATACCTCAGCTGAATTCATTAAAAGTGACTTAAGGTTTTATCACAGGGTGGAACAATTGTGGATTTAAAGTCAGCAACCTGATTTATTCTTGCTGAGTTTGGTTCTGAAGTAGCCAGAGCTGCATATAGACTGTTTCATTATTTGGGCTTGAATTGTAGCTGATACACTGAATGAGTAACCCTCTATAGATGCTCTTCTAACCTGGGGTGAATACAGACATTTTAACAGGTATGCAAGCAACTCAACTTTCTAAGGATACAGTTACAAATGGAAGAGACATTTGAGATTTTCACTGAAAATAACTTTTTTTACCTGCTAATAATCATTCTGAGACACCTTTTGTGCCTGTTCCATTGGCAGGACTTGCAATAAGGGTTCATGTAACCCTTATTAAAAGTGCAACCCTTTTAAAAAGTACAATGGCTAAAAAATGCATAAAATTTTTAAAAGGTGCATCAGATCCCTGTTATTTAGTAGTAAAAATGTACATGGCAAAGGATATGCTAGGGAAAATGTTTAAATAAATACTGTATGCATAATACAGACTCACTGGGCTTTGAGCCATTGAGATTCTGGGCTTGAATCACCATATTTTCAAAATCCAAAATGCTGAACTAAGGATGCCAGAGAAGGGTACAGATCCATCTTCTCCATGCTGAAAATAGTTCTGCCTATTGAGATTCTCTAGTGGACACAAGTTTGCTTTGGTTCCTCTTTGAAGAACATAGAATTGTAGAGTTGGAAGAGACCTGAAGGGCCATCCAGTCCAACCCCCTGCCATGCAGGAACTCCCATCACAGGACTCCTGACAAATAGCCTCTGCTTAAAAACCTCCAAAGAAGGAGACTCACTCCATCACCCTCTGTTGCAGCATATTTCACTGTTGGACAGCTCCAGCTGATAGGAAGTTCTTCCTAATAGTCAAATGGAATCTCTTTTTCTGTAGTTTGAAAACATTGCTCTGAGTCCTAGTTTCTGAAGCCATGGAAAACAAACCTTTCCCCTTTTCGATATGGCATCCTTTCAGATATTTAAACATGATCATCATATCCCAACCTTTTTGTTAGGCTAAACATTCCCAGCTTCCTAAGCCACTCCTCATAAGACATTTTTCTAGACATTTAATCATCCTGGTCACCCTCCTCTGTACCTGTTCAAGGTTTTCAACAGCCTTTTTAAACTGAGGTGCACTGAACTGAACAAAGTACTCCAGGTGAGTCCTGACCAGAGCAGAATGGAGTGGTACTATCACTTCCCTCAGTCTAGACACTATGCTTCTGTTGATGCAACCAAGAATCACATTGGCTTTCTTGGCTGCTGCATCATGCTGCTGGCTCATATTCAATTTGTGGTCCACCCAGACTCTCAGATCCCTTTCACATGTACTATTCTCCAGCCAGGTGCCTCCCATGCTATATCTATGCAATCCAGTTTTTTGGATTTATCTGCAAATTTAACTCATCTACTCTCTATTCCTTGATCCAGGTCATTAATAAAGATATTGAATAGCACTGGGCCTAGAACAGAACCCTGGGGCACCCCACTAGTCACTTCTTTCCATGCTGAGGAGAAGCCCTTTCAGTACAATCAGTTAACCAATTATAAATCCACCTAACAGTGGCACTATCGATCCCACATTCTGCTAACTTCTTTGCAAGTATATCATGGGGAACCTTATTGAAGGCCTTACTGAAATCAGTATAAGCAACATCCAGTGTTCCCCTCATCACATTACAATTCTTAAACTCCTATCTTGGGGATAAAAATTTTTTTTCAGGAGAAAGCAAAATTATTTTTTTGCTCTATATTTCCAGTTCAAGGTTGAAAAGACTATATATATCTCCTGAAAACACAGTTTGCAAAAGCTATTTTCTTGGATCACCAAAATCCAAAATGCTTGATGGAGCATTTTGGGAGCAGTGATCCAAGAAAATAACTTTATGAAATTGTGGTTTTGGGACATGCAGTATGGAAATAAATCCCTTTATGAGGAGAAAGGTGTAATAAAGATGCAATCAGTCAGTCAGTCAGGAGCTGCAATACTTACCAAAGAATTGCTACTTACTGCTGCAGTTTGAGATCATTGTATTAAATTATAATTATGATCATGACTAATTATTATTTCATTCGCATCCCCTCCTCAATGGAGAAAGTAAAATCATTAAAATACAATTAAAAACAGAAGTACATGTAGTAATATTAAAATGCCATTAAACTGTCACAGTGTTGAAAGATTAAGCTTTAAAAATTTAAAGTATTATAAACACGAATCAAAAGGAAAAGCCAAGTACATTTGAACAAGTAGGGTAAATGCTTATTCTGGGAGTAGGCACCCTCTCCATCTTGGTCCTTAAAAAGTTACAAATCTTGCTTTTCTGGAAGAATAATAAAAAGTCCTCCCCATTTTCATTGTGTGAGAACAGACCCATGAAAGCAAGAAGGCTTTTTTTTTTTAACCTCACCATGTTCCAAGCTTGGTAGAATCCTGCTGCTCCACTGTCCCTGTTTTTGAAAGGATGTCTAGGAAATGAGTTGCCAGCGTGGGTTCACCATCAGTACAAGGTACAATTTGACATGTCAGTCTCCCAGTGTTGCCTATTGTGAACTGAGAGGCAACGGAGCCAAACCACAGTCTGCATTCATGATGAAAAATGCAACTAGAATATATCAGGAAGCGGGGATGGAGGGAAAGCTGGTGCATGAATCAAGCTCAGGAGAGATTTTCACACATATCACCCAGAAGTACCTCTCACTCTTGCTCACTCACACTTGGGGGTGGGACAAGGATTCAGAAAAAATTCTCATCTCAGAGAATTTCTGAATTGAAGCTCAGTGAGACCTCCCTCCTTCAGATTTCCCCCCAAAAAGAAATCCTGCTGTTGGTTTTTCATTCTTACCTCACGTCATTTATTTGCCTGTTGTTGTTCTCCACAGCACACTGCCAAATTGTGTGTAAAAAGTGCTCTGAACAAGTGAATCCTATTTAGGGGTGATGCTGTTCCATACAAGCATTGTAAAAGTCCTGCACAGTTTAGTGGTTCTTCCAGATAAAATGACTACCAAACCTTGGATTTTTCAAAATTTTCCATAGGATTTCTCAGGTAATTCATGAAGAGAAAGGTCACTGTGAGGAGAAAAGCAGGATTGGGGGGGGGGGGGGCCGGGTCTTGACAAGAGCCAGAGGCTGTGAAAAACACATCTCTGCTCACTTTATATCCCCCATATGGGGGTCAATGTTGATGGTTTGTGATAGAAAACAGAATAAAAGCTTTTGTAAAATTGAAATGCACATTTTATTCCCTGTGATGTTTTTACTATAAATTATGACCACGCAATAATGCTACCGGGCCTCATCCTGAAATCTTCAAGTTTGGGGAAGAGGGTGGTTTTAACCAACAGCACATTTCAGGTGAGGAGCCAGCAGCACTGACAATAAAAAAGGGCAACTGGGAAATAAGAGGATGTTTTTCAAACACACATTCCCAGTAAATATGCAGGATCTAAGGTGGGGCTGCTCTTTTGCTAAAACCACCACCAAACAAGGAGTGGTGTGTTGTCCTTTGTGGAATATATGCCTTTAATTCTAATCGGCTCCAAAGTAAATCTGAAGGGTATCAGCTGTAGTATCATTCCAGAACCTGAAGTAATGGCCATCCCATGAGAGGGATAGATTTTTCTTCCTTACTCACCTTCAGGTCAAAATTCACTTCCATTCACTTTCCCTAAAAGTGGAAACACCTTAAATTTCATGGCTTGTAAAGGGGGCATAAACAGGCGTCAAGTGGGGACCAGAACTACTGACATCTCATCTGGTCCTCAGATCATGTTTTGCCATCCTTCTTCACACCACACAAAGAAATACTGGTATCCTAATTCTCTTCCATTGGCTGTGGGTGCTGCCTGCCATTGGACAGCACTCCCTGCACTCTCACACTACTGAAGACATGGATAGCAGTCTTCCAGTCCCTGCAGGGTTGCCACAGGGAAGAAGGCATTGATTTAGTCTCAGTTGCACCTGAGGGTATGACAAGAACCAAACCCATCAGAGGGAGAGCCAACCTGGAAATAAGGAGAATTTTCCTGAGGGTGAGAGCCATTAAAAATGGAACAGCTTGCCTTCCAATGTTGTGGGTGCCCCATCACCGGACGTTTACAAAATAAAATATTGGACAGCCATCTGTCCGGGATGGGATGAGGTCTCCTGCTTTGGGCAGGGGGCTGGACTAGAAGATGTCCAAGGTCCCTTCCAACCCTATGATGATTCTATGATAGATATGATTTAACCTCACCTGCCCCCTCCCTTATATACCTACTTCTTCCCTTCCCCTGCCACTCTCCAAAAGAAATCCCCCCCCCCCAAAATGCTGTTTACCAGGCAAAAGAAGCTTAGTAATTTTGCTTTTGGAAATAGGATTTGCTTGTCCAGGTGGTTCTTTTCAGGCTATTAAGATGGACTATTAAGAGTTCATTACCACCATGAAATTTCTTATCTCCAGTGCAAGAGTAAGATAAGTACTTAATTTAGTTCCTAATTTAGTCTTGACTTAGAATCTTAATTGGGAAATGTTCCACAGCTACATGATTCAGGCTTCCAGTAGGAAGTGTTATTTTTTTCTCTCATTAAGATGTCCATAGCTTCTTTAAATATTGGCACAAAATTTGTGTCATTTACCTATGAGAAGAAAGCACACAGAGAGAGCAAGCACAGAACAATGGCAGATTATTAAACAGACCCATATAGTACAGGATTGGGTTTCACCCTTTTCCCCTCTACTTCTTAAAGCAGTAGATTTTCCTGTTGCAAAGCTAAGCCTGCACAAGGAAACATAACAAACACAGAGACAGACTGGCTTGTTGATCCAAAAAATACAAACAATCCACCCAGTGTTTTCAATTTTGTTGTACGAACAACAGAGCATTATTGTAGTTCAACTATGTGGTTTGTACAATTGATTCAGTGCACACAATTTGCACAAAACTGAATCTCTCAGGTATCAAAACTTCTTGTAGATTCCAAGAAAAAAATATATTAATGTCTTACAGACAAGTAGGAAAATATTGTGGTTACTCATTGTTGCATACAAGTATGAGGCACCTTTAATGCAATTCCTTCCCAGCTATGTCTTTTTAAAAAGAAAAGTCCTTCTTCCTTTTAACATTGTCTGTCCTACTGGCTTGAGATGTGTGCCTAAAATTGGAACGTGTCCACTGCATTGTCAAGGAAGTGAAGGGTTCAAGCCAGTTGAACTAGATCATCTTGTTAGTAGGTTAAGCAGCTAATGGAGTTTCCAGGTTCTTGCAAAGGCCTTCAGGCTTGCTATCAGCCTGACTCACCCCAGGCAGCAGATCTGCATCAGGCCAAGGGCACTCAAAAGTGGCACAAGCAAAAAGCCTCGAGCCTCTGGGTCATGGCAAGTTTACAAAGGTATTCCCACCCTGCTGTTTTGTCAGTTTGCAATTGTCCTAGTGCCATCTCGTGGATGATAGAGGTACATGTGAAAACCACCCTTCAAACCTGAGCCTTCTGGTCATATGTGTTTACACATTCATGGCACATCCCAGAAGACTCTGTAAACAGCATACCTGATATCTCAGTTTAGCATCTCTGATACTTTGATAAATCCAGATGCCCTCTCCTTCATGTTCATCCATCCCCTCCTCCTTGTTTTTCTATTTGTTATCGTGTGCTGTCAAATCTCATAGGACTTTTGGCCACTCGAATAGGTATGTGTGAGATATTTAAGGTGAGGTTTTAACAGAGCCACAAATGTGTTTCTGTGGTCAAGAAGGGGTTCAAATCAAGATTTCCTGAGCCCTTGTGGGTGACAGCCCTAGTCTGTCACTCCATGCACTGCCCCATTTGAACAAATCCTTAAGCATTTCACAACTACCTTTTAAACCAGTATTGGGCGAAATATGACCCTCCCAATGCCTCTGGACTGCAACATCATTCACATCAAACCTTCATGCCAGTCCAATACAACATGTCTGTCTCTATTAATTTAGAAACCAGGAGAGCACTCCCGCCGGTCCGCTTTGGCCACCCATCCATGGATGCCATTTGTGTTACTAGGAAAATAAGACAGCCTATGAGACTAAACAGAGGGTTGCTGGAGGGAAAGCCAGGTATTTTTTAAATAAAAGCTTTTCAGTGAAGGTCTGAAATAACATCCCTCAGGGTTGTTCTACTGCAGATCACGACATAGAGTGGTTGCCACCACAGAGGATATCCCCTCTACCCATGGCACTCACCAGCAAATAAAATCCTGTGGGCTGCAGTACTGTACAAACAACAGGGCTCATCTGAAGTCTGCAGTGGGGTCGGAAGTTGGTTTATGGGGAAGCTGTTCCATTTTGATTTGGATCCAGACCTCTAAAGCAATGGAGAACAAATTTCCTTCATCATGAATGTGGTAACACCTCAGATGGTCATTCCTTTCCTCTTCTCTAGGCTGGTTCCTCCATCATTTCTCCAGAGTACTGGTTGAATATCAGTGTAGTTCTTGAATTACTAGTTGCAGGGGCATGTGAGCTGTACTCAGGATGTAAGTCCTTAAGGAAATAGAAAAACATTTTTCTCAATACCTACACAGTCCTTCACTGTCAGTAAGAGTTTTCATATTTGTTGGAAGGGGTTTTGCACAAATGTCATGAATTATGAAAATTCTGTTACTAAAAGCAGTGGTTGCTGCCATGTTGCCTCCCTTTCTGAAACTAAAGTAGGACCATGTCCCCCCTCAGGCACTTTTTTCCCCAGACTCAAGAGCCACAAATGCCTTTCCTCATAAGGGAGTTATTTCGGTCCAATAATTATTTCAGTCCCTCTCTTCTGCGCCTTTTCCAGTTCCACTATGTCTTTTTTGAGATGTGGTGATCAGAACTGTACACAGTATTCCAGGTATGGCCTTACCATTGTTTTGTACAATATCATTATTAGAGATGGGCATGAATAAGAAAAATGGCGTTTCGTTTGTCGTTTGTCATTTAGGGGGTCCGTTTCGGTTCGTTTCCATTTTTTGCGATTTTTTAAAAAAAATTCGTTTTTGTTTTCGTTCATTTCATTACCATTTCATTACCATTTATTTCAAATTTTTGTGATGTTTGTGATTTTTTAAAGCAGTTCACTGTATTGCCGTAACAAAAACGAAATGCACAACAAAATTTCCGGTGTTTCTGTTCGTTTCGTTTCATTTTGGAGACAAATTTCATTTGTCATTTCATTGTGTAATGAAACGAAAAAACAAAAACGGAAACAAAAAATTGTTTGTTTCGTGCCCATCTGTAATCATTATAATATTAGCTGGTTGTGGTTCTGTGCCCAGCTGGTTTCTGATTGTCTTTCAATTAGTATTGTTCCTTGATGAGACCCTTTCCTTCCAAAGCACTGCATACCTGAAGGAAAGCAGGGTAAAGATGTGAGTAGAAATTCACTAGGGCAGGCTCGAAATGCGGTTACTTCACATCCTTCTTTGTTCTGCGACTATTTTTGTACCGTGACAGTGTTGGTCACAATCACGTGGTTTTGTCCCTGTTTCAGTGTCCCCATGGTCGTGATAACTTGTCTCGTGACAATTGTTACCTCACAGTCTTGTACCGTGACAAAGACTGAATTTGTCTAAATGCCTTTTTCCTTTGGGGGGAGGGGGGCTTTAAAAAATTATTTTCCGATATATCGCTTCTGAAATTTGAGAAACAAAAACAAAATCCAGACACATTTTTCTGAGATAAACGAATATTTTGTTAGTACATGGTGTCTTGTCTCGGACCAGAAAGCAGGAACAAAGAGTGACAAGGGAAACCCCTACCCCAGCAACGGGTCCAGTATTGTCGCAGGCAGGGTGTTGGTTTATTGAGCTTTAATTCCTCTGCAGAAATCTGTTAAAAACGCTGTTTTTGTTTTCCTAAAGGCCATTTGTGTTTAGTGGGAATGGATTTTAGTTGATCTCTCATACAGCTTGGGGGGGCTGCCGGGGGGGGGTACTTTGTGAGAACCAGGCAAGGATCGGAGCCTAGAAAGGGGCACAAGGTGGACTGCCCTTGATCTGTGGGCCTCTCGTTCAAGCACAGAGTGAGTCCAAGTAGGAAGCTTTGCTGGCTGAGCACAGCCTCCTGAAATCTTGTTTCTGTTGTCATGGAACAGCTGATTGGTGCCTGATTTATGGATAATTCTGTAAGCCAAACAGACTTTTTCAGTGCTAATTAACAGCCCAAATGAAAGAAGCTCATTAGGAGTTGTTGTAGCTAGCTCGTTAACAAGCCCAAATTATTTTGTGCTAATTAGAATTCTAAGCCAAGCGGAATGTGTGGGCCAAGCCAAAGCAGACAGATTTTGCAGAAATATGATATACGTGAATGCTATAAAAGCTAGAGGGGGACATCTATTAAAATAATTGCCATTATTTTTTTTTTAATTTCATTTACCTTGCACTACACTGATATTATCAAAGCTGAACAAAGCCAGGCCTGAGGCTGTATTACTCACTGATCCATGTTCAGTGATTCAATGAATAACCTGGTGATCTCATAATAGTAAAGAAAACTGTAAAGAAAGAAACATGGGTTGGTGGTGAAATGAAGGCTAAGGAAAATGATGTGCAGTTTGGGGAGAGCATATCTATCAAAGCAAAGCAAAGCAAAGTGTTCTGCTTATATACCGCCCCATACCACTACAAGTGGTCTCTGGGCGGTTTACAATTTTTAATTACAGTGTGCAGGCTACACATTGCCCCCCCCAGCAAGCTGGGTACTCATTTTACCGACCTCGGAAGGATGGAAGGCTGAGTGAACCTTGAGCCTGCTACCGGGGATTGAACCCAGGTCGTGAGCACAGTTTTACCTGCAGTACAGGCATTTAACCACTGCGCCACGAGGCTCCTATCAACACTTGCCATGGGAAGATGGGGGAGGCTAATGGGATTTCATACTTTCACTTGCAGTGATTTCCTAAAAGTAAGGGCTTCAGGAGACTTTTAGGAGACTCTGTGGATAGAAGTGGAAGGATTTGGAATGAAATTGTCAGTATTATAAAAATGACCCAAATGGCTGGGTCTTGATGGAGAGAGAGAGCCGTCTCAGAGCATTATGGCACAAAAACATTAAAAGATAGCATTAAATATCTCAAAATAGGTGGCGAATTCACACAGCTGTGACTGTGCAACATGTCAGCCCATTTCTCTTCACCAGGGCCAGCCCTGCTATTAGGCAGAATGAACCTTCTCCTCCAGGACTCAGAGGCTGTTGGGGGCGGGGAGCAATATTGGCAGTTCCCCGGCTGTTTCTGCTGAGCCCCTAAATATCTCTCCTAAGTAGAGATGGGCACGAAATGGCGAAATGGCATCCGTTTCCATTATTCGGGCCCCTGGGGCCTGCTTCGGTTCTTTACCGTTATTTGGGCCCCTGGGGCCCGATTCGTTGTCGTTTTTTTGATTTTTCGGACCCGGCGGCATGCGGGCCAGGAGAGCGTTCCCATGGCCACGGGGAGCCCTCCTGGGCCAGGCGCCGCCAGAGCTGGCAGCAAGCCTCCTGGGAGAGGCGTCCTGCAGCTGCGGGGAGCTCTCCCAGGGCCAGACACCATCTCTTTGACACCCCCCTTCACCTCTCTGCATGCACACGGGGGGGAGGGGGAACGGCTTCCATGTGCGGGTCATGACAGCGCTGGGCACTGTCATGACCCACGTGGGGAAGATCCTCCTCCACCCAGGCGGAGGCGAGACCACGGCCGAAGCTCAGCTGATCTCCTCCGCCCGGGAAGAGAGCTGTGCTGGCCATCACCCCGGGTGGAGGAGATCGAGCTGCGGTCTCGCAGCCCCTTCCTTCTCGACTCCGCCCCAGAGCCTGACAGCCCACCTGGAGAAGGAAGGGGCTGTGATCCGGTCTCCATGCGCGGAAGCCGGATCTCAGCCCCCTCTCGTCGCCCTCCGCCCCTCCCCCGCTGGCGATGCACATTATTGCTGCACTCATTCATTTATTTATTGGCCATATTATTTGAGCCTAGTTGCTGTGCCTGGAGTGCATACCTTTGAACATGCTTGGCCAGAGGCCGCAGGAAGCAGCTGGCTGGCTTTCACGTCTCCCTGTGGTTCCCAGCCGTCTGAGCACAGAACAGGAGAGACCGTACAGTGAAATGGAACAGTACACCAGCCAGGCAGGGGGAATGTGTGTTCTTCCCCATTCCCCATGATGTTTGTGTCCTTCCTCCCCTTATCTTGGAGAAGCAGATTGAAGAGAGCTGGCCTAAATTGCAAAGCATTTGTCTGCTTAGAGCGTTGACTAGTGTAATCCAAAGGCTTTTATTTCCTTGTTCAAGACTATATCAGCATCCAGCAGCTGGGAATGCAGCCTCCTCCTGATGACCATCTCTTTACCTCCTCAAAATCACTGCTTTTGAATGGGAGGGAAGAGTCGGGAATAGCATATCTCTATTAAGCTGGCCTCGGCTGAGATTAAATGTTTTTCGATACAATCCAATTAACTCGCAAATTGAATAGCCAAGCGACGGATAATATACCGCTGCCTCCCTCGCCAGCACAGATTTCTCCTCCTCCTCCTCCTTGCTCATCAACAAGACCCAGGTCTTCAGGTTTGTGCACATGACAGCAAATTAGCTTGCAAGCAAATCTTTGGTTTAATCAGACAAGGAACAATTAATTGTCATTGACACTACCTGGGAGCAAGGTGGCAGTGAGACAGGGGACACTCAAAAGGCAGGCATGTTAGAAAAAAGAGAGGGGGGTCCATCCTGCCCCCAGGGATCTATTTATGGCTGTTGAAGCTTACATGATCATGGTTGTGTTCCTGCCCCTGATGTGACAAGACTGTTCTCTAGGTCAGGAATGTGACCCATGGAAATCTGTGTTTGATTTGGGATGCTGAATCCATTAATCAGGGTTAATCTGTTTTGACAAAACTGCTGCATACACATATTCTCCTTTCCCTCCACAACTGAAGCAGGCTTTTAATCTTCCTTATTATTCCCTTAAGAATTTGCACTTTTAAGCACAACTGTCTGGATTTAGGAGCCAGTTGGAAATTTGGGTGCAGGTCAGGTGGCTCCCTCTTGCAGTATAACCATGTTCAAATGGTCTCCTGGATTGAAATGGAAGATATTGATTAGAAATGGTGATGAAATGGATCGAGGCTGGCCCAATATGTTCTGCTGCAAGAGGCATCCACTCATACCCAGTTTATATAATTTGCTATAAATTGGTTCTGACATAAAGGCAAACACACACACACACATTACACCTATTGTATCACAGTGAACACAACTGAACTAATTTCCTTTTGAAATAAAAATCCAAAATTGATGCCTTTCGTTTGGGGAAGTGTGTAAACTGTCTGCAGTCTAACACCTGTATTCCTCACCTAGTGTTCTGTTGATGTGGGATGAAACCATGGCTTCAGAGATAAGCCCTAAGGAAGCGGGGGCACCCTTGAAATAGTGAATAGGCTTGTTACAGAAGAACCTGGTCAAGGATTGTGTTAGGGTCCCAATTAAACCTGGGGCTTCCTTCCAGTTCCACGAAGTTTCATTCTTGTGTGCAGTTGGCTTTGTGATGCACATCCACAAACAATAAGAACAACTTTCTCCCTGTGCTACTCCACAGCACAATAGCCTAGCGCAGTATGGCAATAAAGCAACACATGCTAAGCAACTTAATGTAGTTCATAATTAATCATGCAGGATTATTATTGGCTGTCTGAAACCTATCTCCATTGAAAAAGATTATAATTTGGCTGGCATTGCCCCTCCAGAGGTACATCAAGAGACCTATGGAAAACAAAACAACATACTGTATATTGCTGAATGGATGACTGGTGAGGAGTGTCTCCCACCAGGACAACACTCGAGTTCAGTTCACCTTGATCCTCTGAAGTTCACGGGCAACATCTCCCAGAAAATCTGGCCTACACAGCTAGTGGTGAAGGCTTCTGGGGCTTCTGGTAATTTGAGTCCACGAACATCTGGAGGCCCAAGGTTGAGAACTACTATTTTAGCAGGACCATCTGGAAGTCACTTAGTAGACTTCAAAGCAAAGTAGGAAGATCAAAGAATAATCACATAAAATGGGGCTACACAGGACAAATTTTCTATGACTAGGGATACATTTAATCCATGCGCCTGCAACTAATGTCCCACCACATGCAAAAAACAAGATATATCAAAAGGCCAAGATAATCCTATTTAAGTAGTCTGGTTCTGGTCAAAAATTGTCTATTGTAACATTTTAATTTGTCTTTAATTTTACCTGTATTTTGTATAGGTCCCTGATTTTGAATTGTGCAGTGCTCTGACACAAATAGAGAGAGATACAGCAATCTTATCATTGGTTTAGGTCCAGTATTCCCACTCTCATTATTCTCCAGCTGTTGGTAGATATTATTCAGGCTGTTGCGATAACCTTTTAGCTGAGGTTTTGTTGTCTGATTTTTAATCCACCCTCTGTCTGTTTTAGCCTCCTCTTTTGTTAAAGACGTGATTCCTTGAACTTTTCTTCCGGTATCTTGATATCTTAATCATATCCACAATCAGTAACGCTGATATTATTATTCTCAAGGGACTGGTCTGTTTGCCTTTATCCCTTGTAATCGCCCACAGGCAATTTACACAATGGAATGTGTAAACCAGCACATCAGGAGAGCACACAGATCATAGAATGATAGAATCATAGAATCATCAACAGAACCATAGTGTCTAGATCAAGGGAAGTGATAGTACCACTCTATTCTGCTCTGGTCAGACCCCACCTGGAGTACTGTGTCCAGTTCTGTGCGCCTCAATTTAAAAAGGATGTTGACAACCTTTTTAAAGGTTGGAGGGCGACCAGGATGGTTGAGGGTCTGGAGGAAATGTCTTATGAGGAACGGCTTAGGGAAGTGGGAATGTTTAGCCTTTCAAAAAGAAGACTGAGAGGGGATATGATAGCTATGTTTAAATATTTGAAAGGATGTCATATTGAAGAGGGAACAGGTTTGTTTTCCATGGCTTCAGAAACTAGGACTCAGGGCAATGGTTTCAAACTACAGGAAAAGAGATTCCATTTGAACATTAGGAAGAACTTCATGACAGTCAGAGCTGTTCGGCAGTGGAATATGGCTAGATCAAGACAGCAGTTCTCTATCAGAGACTTTAAGTACCTCACAACCTGAGGATCTCTGTATTGGGTTTTGCACAAAAACTCTTCATTTAGTACAAAATAAAGTACCAAAATTGAAACATGAAGATGTTATGCCAAGTACAAGGTGTTTTGTTTTTTTGTTGTTAATGCCACTGGTGATGAAAAAGCATGGATTTTAAGTTGAGAAAATTTGCAGTTATTCCATGACTCTTTAAGATGGAGCCATAAAAAGTGAAATAGTTTTAAACTGTGGTAACTCTGTGGTCCACTTTGCTCCTTTGTTCTGCACTGCTTTCATAAAGTGTTAGATTTGAAGGGGCTGAACTTTGAAAAGGGTAAAAAAAATATCCAATTTCTCTTTAAAGCCTTGTGGCACAGTTGCTAGACTGCAGTATTGCAGTCAAGACACTGCCCATGACTTGAGTTTCATCCTGACTGGCTCAAAGTGGCTGGCTTGAGATTGACTAAACCAGTGGTTCTCAGCCTGTGGGTCCCCAGATGTTCCTGGACTGCAATTCCCAGAAGTCTTCATCACTAGCTGAGCTGGCCAGGATTTCTGGGAGATGCAGTCCAGGAATATCTGGGGACCCACAGGTTGAGAACCACTGGACTAAACCTTCCATCCTCTCAAGGTCATTCACTTAGCTCCCTTGGGGGGGGGGGAGCAATGTGTAATCTACTTTAATAAGCACTATGGGTGGCATATACGGTAAGCAGCACACTATAAAATCAGGCTGCTCCCAGGCTTTTGAATGTATTGACCCCAATAAGCCAAATTGCACACCCACCCCTTGCTGTTTTCTCATCAGGCAAAGGCCTTCCTTTTCAGGCAGGCTTTTAAGCAACAAGTGACAAGGGAACAGTTTTTTTTTACATTTAGGTTTTTTAATACATTCAAAATTATTTTTAATTATGGTCTGTCTATCTATCTATCTATCTATCTATCTATCTATCTATCTATCTATCT
>JAHTLZ010000252.1:8977502-9034462 GCA_023846285.1 Phrynocephalus versicolor | reverse complement strand
GATAGATAGATAGATAGATAGATAGATAGATAGATAGATAGATAGATTGTATGGCAGTTTAAAGTTGTTATTATATTATGATTTTTAATGCTGTGAACTACCTTGGGTATTCTACAGGAAGAAAGGTAGCACATGAATGAATGAATGAATGAATGAATGAATGAATGAATGAATGATCTTTTCCATAAGAATGAATTGGCAATACAGTGGCTGTGGAGATCTCCAGGTTGATTTGCTCAACTCCCAGACTTCATGCATAAATATGAGGTTGGGCTTATGATTTCAACAACTTACCTTGGCATAATCTTTCAGGGCCCACTTACCCCTGAATCTGTCGTGCTTTTTTCCTGATTGATACTGGCTGGGGACCTGGAACACAAAATTTCCCTGACATTGCTAGACTGCTGCTCCCCTCAGCCTTGATCACTGGCCGTGTTGGCTGGGGCTGATGGGATTTATTTATTTATTTGTCTTTGGATTTATATACCACCAAGAGAACAACTCCAGGCGGTGTAAGGATTTGCAAGCCCAACAACATCCGCCCTCCCTCGTATACACCGAGTGGTTTCTTACCAAGGAGGTGAGGTAGGCGAGTGGGCTGGCAGGCTTGTAAAACAGTTTTCAACTGGTGCCAGCGTCTTCCCAGGTGTGGAGAGATTAGTGGGTTTCCATGATTTGTAACTCATCACAGACATCAAAAGAGTGTCTGAGCAATTTGTAAAATTACTAAATGAGCGAGGGGAAAAGACCAAATGAATGCATATGTATATGGGAATAAGGGAGAAGGAAAACTTTGCTTTGCTTACACATGAAAGGCGTATTGAAGGGAAAAGAAAGCTTTGAGGATTATCAACTGGAACATACCGTTGAAAAATCCAAATAAAGCTTCTGGCTGGCAAAACACTGTAGCTTTTAAATTCCTTGTAACATTTACAAATGTGTCTTGTTTTTAGATTGTTTTATCTTTTGTATGTTTGGCTCACCCCCCCCCCCCCCCAAATCCATCATTTGCCTCCAAGAGAATTAAGACTTGGCTCCTTTCCCCAACTGAAGATGGTACTGTCTGTCTGGACCCAGTGCTTTTATAATGTTTTGTGCCATACTTCCTTTCAAATTGTAATTATAGCCTTCAGTTTTTATTGTATAGTGTACATGTTTTCGTTGGTCTCATGAGGCATTTTAAGGCTATTTTCTTGTCTGTCCTTCTGAGCGTTTGATGAAAGGCAGAGGATAGTTAAAGAAGGGAGGAGTTTTAGGAGCTATCTGCAGCCTTATACTCCTTGCAGTTTTGGATTGAATTCCCATCAGCCTCTGGTAGGATGATCAATGGTTAAGGATAATTGGAAGTGGGGTCCTAAAACCCAGATGCCAACGCATGGGGGGCTGTGACTATTGTCAAGGTTTACAATACTGGGTTTTGTATCAGTGATTCAAAACAGACATCTAATGTAGGAAAACGAGCCATTCCCATAGACCAGATCAAATCAACCTTTGAACAGCAGCAACTTTCTGCGAATGTGGGTCCATTATGTTTCCGACCAGGTACAGCTCCTGCCAAGCAAAGACCACAGTCATTCATCAAGGCAGTCCCCATAACCAATCTAAAAATGAGAATCCCAGAATGCAAACAGCCAGATCAGTCAGTGCAAACAAATAAGAAGTGGTCCTTTTGAAAAGTGCATTTAAAACAGGAATAGGTTATTTAGTCCCTGGGGCCAACCCATTTTGCTTCCGGGTCATTCCATGTCAAACCAACCAATGAAAAATCCATTTTGGAACTCAATTTAATTTCTTGTCACCACCAAAAAGAACATTTAAGTTTTTTATAATACCATTGAGATACCATCCTGAAATTTGGAGTGATTGGCTACAAGATATGTATCTTTGTGATTTTTTAATTTTTTTAAAAAACTCTGTTGTTTGTTTGTTTGTTTGTTTGTTTGTTTGTTTGTTTGTTTGTTTGTTTGTTTGTTTATACATACTGTTTTAACCCCATCATAATGGACCCAATATGGCTTACCTTATTAATAGACAATATTTAAAGCTAAAACAAAAAGTATAGAACTATTTAAAGGGAATAAACAAATACCACTCAGAGATGGTAAACACAAGCAATATTAAAAACACAGTCAAAGCAATAATATATAACAACCCATCTAAAAAAGACTTAGGTTGGTTTTATGCATACTGTTTCTTCTTCATCTGTGTGTGTGCGTCATGACCGACTCTTCGGGACCCCATGTCCATGGAGTTTTCTTGGCAGGGATACTGGAGTGGTTTGCCAGTTCCTACTCCAGGTGCCTACAGCACCTGGTATTCCCTGGTGGTCTCCCATCCAAGTACTAACCAGGGCCGACCCTGCATAGCTTCCAGGGGATTGAAATAAAACACCCAACGTTATAATGCCATTGTACAAAACGATAGTAAGGCCACACCTTGAGTATTGTGTACAATTCTGGTCACTGCATCTCAAAAAAGACATAGTGGAACTGGAAAAGGTGCAGAAGAAAGCGACTAAAATGATTACTGGGCTGGGGCACCTCTCTTATGAGGAAAGGCTAAAACATTTGGGGCTCTTTAGTCTGGAAAAAAGGGCCTGAGGGGGAATATGATTGAGATGTACAAAATAATGCAGGGCATGAGTAAAGTGGATAGAGGGATGCTCTTCTCCCTCTCACAAAATACCAGAACCAGGGGACATACACTCAAATTGAGGGCTGGGAGAGGGAGAACAGACAAAAGAAAATATTTTTTCATCCAGCAACTTATTAGTCTGTGGAACTCCTTGCCTCAAGATGTGGTGATGGCATCTGGCCTGAATGTCTTCAAAAGGGGAGTAGGACAGATTCCTGGAGGAGAAGTCCATCAAAGGTTACAAACCATGATGGAGATGTGTAATTTCCAGGCTTAAAATTGGGGTACTTCAAGGACCAGATGCAGGGAAGTGGTATGAAGAGACAGATATCTAGTCTCGTGTGCTCCCAGACGCATTTGGTGGGGCCACTGTGAGATACAGGAAGCTGGACTAGATGGGCCTTCAGACTGATCCAGCATGGCTCTTCTTATGTTCTTATGCTAGACATGGTTTGCCAGGTTCTTGAGTGAAAACTATCCTTTGAGTGAAATGACAGGGGAACTATATTTTGTTTTTCAGAACTCCTTCATCGCCCCTGACCGCAAGACTTCCTATGTTGACCTTGCATCGGTGAGTGTCACACCATCACCTTGGCAGTCTAGTGCAAGTAATGGGTGCCTCAATAGCATAGCATGCCTTTTGATGGAAATGTTTGCCTGACCATCTCCAGTTGTGTTGTCAGGCTGTTTTCAAGGAGTCAGTGATGTTATTTACTAGTACTTAGCAGTACAAAATCAAAGTACATTGGTTTTTTTAGAGTATAAGATAGCAAGTTGGGGTGCTTAGGACCTTACATGTCCAAAAGGTGACACAGTTTGAAGTGAAACTTTAAGCCTCATGTTTTATCTGGGTCATCATATAACCCTTGGTGGCACCTACATGTGAACCATTTATAAGCTGGCCCATTCAAAGGCAAGATGAAGCCTCCATGGGTGAGGGTATAGCCAAATGAAAGGAGGAGGGGTTTTTGGAAGGATGGGAAAGGTGGAGAAATGAAAGAGGGCATTTCAAGAACAAGAAAAGTACTAGGCGGCCACCAACGGAGTAGCAGGGAGATGGGTTTACCACCCAGTCAGATGTCTGCATCAACTTCTGGCTGTCTGTAGATTTTCAACTGCTGGAAGACGTCAGTAAGAACACCATCCTCAGTTCCTCGGACAACTAGGGGCAACACTTCTAAAACTGACAAGACTTTGTGGAAGAGGAAGAAGTCGGTGGAGAAGGACAAAAAAAGCCGGGGGGTGTCCTGAAGAAGGAGGGATATGAGCCTTTAGGGGAGGGGAGACGGGGGGGTCGCTCTCCCTTGAATGGACGAGACAGTGCTCTTCATAAAACAGTGTTGGCATTCACTTGTCTCTTGATGGAATTTATGGGTGAGAACGGCTTTAACCCAACACCTTCTCTTTCCTGGAAGAAAACGCCCCTACACTTCCTCTTTCTGAGTCTTTAATAACTCATACAGCACAATCATACAGGGAAATACTATAGATCACATTTTGGGCTGCCTGTGGAGCAGTTTCCTAGTGATCCCATGATATACAGGGAATTGCAACTCCAGTGTGACCCCACTCCATGCCCAAGCTGGACCTTTTTGACCTAGCTACAGGGCTACTATCTTTTGGAGCCAGGCTGGAGTGATTCCCCAGCAGAGGGAAGGGTCACTTGAAGGGAACCAGGTCCTTGCCAGCTCCTTCCTTCCCTATTCAGGATTTCATGTAATGGCAAAAGTCGAGCCACCTCCTGCACTTTCAGCCTATCACTTTTCAAATAGGGATAATCCTACTTGGTGCTACAGTATTATGAGGTTTCTCTTAGGACTCCTACTAGTTCATGCAGGGCAAAATGGTTCAGCAAGTTAAAAAAATACTATGTGAATGTTTGGTTTTGATTTATTTGTACGGCAAGGTATTTCTCAAATCAGGGCAATTTACCTGTCTTGCTTCTGCTCAACTGCGTTGGCTGCATTAGCCATGCTAGAGGCTCTGCAAGTCCTCTTCTGTGACATCTCTTTCATTGCCCTCTCTTACTTTCCTTTTGTGCATCCCGTCCTGCAGAAAGATTATATGAAGGGATAAGGTTACTTTTGCTGACCCTATCATTAGGCAAAATAAAACAAGTGCCTTATGCAGCAGTTACCCAGTTGCGCACAGAAGGAAATCCATGTCACTGAAGTTGTATAAATTGGGCAGCCAGACCTGAACTTCCTAAGCGCATTCCATATTCTGGTATTTATATGGAAATGAACTCAGGTAGCCTTGTGGTGCAGTGGTTAAATGCCTGTACTGCAGCTAAAACTGTGCTCATCACCTGGGGTTCAATCTATAAGTAGGGGATCTATAACTAGGGGATTTGGCTAGTTTGCATGCCAACGTGGAAGCCCACCTTCTCAACCAGAGGGAGCCTCACAAGTTGCACAAGATGTATCTGTTAATTTAAAAATTCAGATTTGATGTCATGCTTTAAGGTGGGGTCGAGTCTCCATTGATTGTAGAGGAGGCATAGGATGGGCTGCTGCAACATGTTTCTGAGGCCTAGAGTCAGGCCTCCTAGGAAGGAAACCAAAACAAGCCTAAGAGCACTAGTGCCAAAGTACAGATTGGCACATCCCCTTGAAGGTCATAGACGAAGACATCTGAAAGTGTTCTTCTCAGAAGCTGAGAAGCCTCAGAACATAATTAAACCTTTGAAACATTAGAAGGGAGCTGAGCTGGCAGAGAAGGGAGCTGAGCCAGCAAAGGTCGTGGTGCTCAGCATCACAGAGATTCTGCACATGTGGAAATGAGATGCCATGAATCAAGGAAGAAGTGATAACTCTGTAATATTCTTTTCCCTCTGTCATCCCCATCAAAATGCTGGCAGAGTGCTGGGGTGCAGAGGGTCGAAGATAAAGGCAGAGGAAATGAATGTCAAGCTCAGAAGCAAAGGGGTAGGCGACCAGGATGGGATTCAAAAGATATGGAAAATCTTGCTATTTATAGGTCCTCCAGGGCCGGCCCTTCCATTTAGCACAGTGCCTTATACAGACATGCTGTTAGTGTAAGATGACAATAAGGTGCTCAAAGGAGAGGAACTTGTCTTATGGCTGCCCATTGTGAGGACAATAGCTGAAGACAGGGAATTGCCATCCTCTTCCAGGTGACAAAGGTGGGGAAGCAGATCTCACGATGAGTAGCTCTGAAAAAGGAGAAAGTTTTATTTTTTTATTTTTTTAGTTTTTTATTTTTTTTGTATCTGTGATGTAGCTTTGCAGCATGACACTCATCCCCACCCATTCTGCACTGGTGACAAGGGTTAATGGCTCAGCACAAAAGCTTCTGCATGTGTTTGGTGCCTGCCTCCTACATGCTAACCTTTGCCTGTCCTACCTCTCTGACATCACAAGGACCTGCCCCCCAACCTGCAAGCCTCAGAACTAGCCTATATTGCTTAGATAGTCTCAGGGAAAGAGACACTGTTGACCAAGCAGCCCTCCCTGTACACTATACGGTCTTTCCCGTGTCCCCCAAGTTCGCCTGATTGCTTTGGATGAATAAGAAGACCTTGTCTTTTCACAAACATTGAACAATTCAACTGCCTACCCAGCTGGCCTTTCTGCCTGGAATGAAAAAGATTTCCTTCAGTTCAACCAGTAAATATACCTTGAGGCATCCTTGAGGGAAAGGGCAAATGGACACATCCGGGATGGGCAATAGGGAGCAGAGAAGAAAGGCAGTGTTGGAGAGAAGTGACTGACATATTTTTCCAGTTTTGCAAAATAACTTCATAAGAAATGTATGAATGCTGAAGACCAATAAACAAAGAAAGCAGGCTACTTTTCATATACAATATCTTGGGATGAGAGATGTTCCTTCGACGATACTTAGACTCTGCCGTTAATAAATTATTTACCTCCTCTAAACACAGTCTATTTATTTTGTCTCTATGTAGCAGCATGAGAATATACTCTGTTTTATCTCTCAAGTAGTGGTATGAAAATCTGAAGAGGATTACTCACTCACTATCACTCAGTGTAGACAATATAGGCTAAACAGTTCAATAGAAGGTTTCATGGGTTTGCCATTCATAGGAACCCCACATCTCTGTACATGTTTCAGTCGTGAAAGGAATCCCATGGGTGAATTACCAGCATCTCCACTTTGAGAAGGCCTCTGTGCAGTGGATAGTCACTAGTCATTTCATAGGGAAGTAAATTCACAACACATTTGACCTTCAACGATCTTCACAAGATAGTTCTTTACAAAAAATTAAAATCTAAGGCTTTTCTACTTGGATTTGGGGGGGACGGGGGATTTTCCAGACTGCAGATTGAACAATTCATGATTCTGTTAGTTCTACCTATTTTTCAGACACCTTTCAATCTTAGTATCATGCACTAATTCAGAAGCTGTTGAGACTTATCTAGGCCAAGCTTCCTTCTCAGAAGGAAAGTTCCTAGCTAGCAATGGGACAGAAACAGGAAGCTTGGGCACAGCTTGGCCTAGCTAGGCCTTAAAGCCTTCTAACTGAGGGCTTTCTCCCATTGCATCTGACTAAGGTGTTTGGAAGGTGCCTGAAAGGTAGTTTGAACTCACAAAATGAAGAATTTTGCTATTAGTAGTCCACAAACAGTTTCAAAAATCCACATCCCTGTTCATCATCACTAGAGATGGGCACGAATCAGAAAAATGGCATTTCGTTTGTCATTTGTTGTTTGGAGGGTCCGTTTCGGTTCGTTTCCATTTTTCATGAATTTTTGCAAAAAATTCATTTTCGTTTTCGTTCGTTTCATTACCATTTCGTTACCATTTATTTCATTTTTTTGTGATTCTTAAAGGATTTTAAGCAATTCACTCATATTGCCGTAATGGAAATGAAACACACGACAAAATTTCCAGTGTTTCTGTTCGTTTCGTTTCATTTTAAAGAAAAAATTTGTTTGTCATTTCGTTAACTAACAAAATGAAAAAACGAAAACAGAAACGAAAAATTGTTCGTTTCGTGCGCATCTCTAATCATCACCATAAAATCAGAGTTGTTGTCAGCCTGTACGGCATAGTATTGTGCATTGTACTACATCTCCCAGATATTTTTTCTCCCTAGCAGATCCACTATGCACCTGGGTCATCCATTATCCAGTAGGGATGGACACAAAACGAAAAATGAAATGCTGTTTTGTCGTTTCGTTACATAACAAAACAAAACTAAACTAAACTAAATGATGAAGCAGCATTTAGTTACAGACTGAACGAAACGGTCGTTTTCCTTCCCTTAAAATGAACCATTTTGTTTCCTCTGTAAAATGCGGGCCTGCCACAGGTTATAAAAAAGTGCCAACCGAGATCAGCACAAGATAAGAAGAAAAAAATTACACGCCGACCGGGCACAAAGGCCAGCTGGTTGGTGCAAGAAATAATTTTTTAAAACTACGCTGACGTGGCCTGCGGGCCAGCTGGTCTGCGCAAGATAAGGAAAAATAAAAATAAAAATAAAATAAAAATGTGCCAACCGGGCCTGCAGGCTGGCTGGTTGGCGCAAGATAAGGAAAATAAAACATTTTTAAAAGTGCCAACTCGGCCCGTGGGCCCAGCTGGCGCATTTTTTCTTTGGTTGGTTGGTTGGTTGGTTGGTTGGTTTGGGTTTTTTGTTGTTGTTTGTTTTATTTTGTTTCTAACTTATAATGCTTGCACAGATTACCACAACTACCTCTTAAACAACAACAGCCTGTTGGAAACTCCAGACCAACTGTCAGTCGATATAATACACCAGAGGATGGGAACCTTCCAGGTACCATTGGCCATCTGGAGGTTGTAATCCAACACATTTCTTGAGAAACCAGTAGTTTATCTAAGGCTTAAGCAATATAGGTTAATGTGCACATTGAAGACAAGCTTGTCAAACTCTCCTTGGCATGGCACAATGCATGCTCCCGGGATCACATTCCTGCCCTACATGAATGTTCTGTATTCATGTGACTGCATTCTGGAAAGCATTATTCATTCAGTGCCTTTAACAACCAGACAACATTCAATGATCCTTTGTTGGCCATCACACTTCCTCAGTCCTTGGCAAAGAAGCCTTGGTCACCTGGTTGCTAGGAAGAGATGTGTCATAGCAACAGCAGCTCCCAAAGTGTGAGCTGTCGATGCACCTGGGGAGCAGCCGTTGTGGCACCAGAAACAAGATGCAAACAACTAGGGGGGGGCATCCTACCGGAGGCACTTGATTCCCCCCCCACCACCACCACTCTGCAAGCTTCCTCTATAAGTGAACATCCTTTCCATTAGCTGCTTTCCCCCCAGGGAATGGAGGATGGACAGGTGTGCTGGGGCACCCCAGAGCCTTTCACAGCCTTCTTCACAGGTGAGGCAGACACACCTGTTTGTTTTGTGGTTTTGGCATTTGTGCAGGCTTTTCAATGTTGCTGTTAGTAAGTCGCAGGCCTCTGGCAACCAGAGACAAGCTCATTAATCCAATCCCTGAGGGAAGGTTGAAGTTACTGCTTCCAGTCTCTGAGTCTTGAAAGATGCTATTTTGTTGTTGTTGTTTGACCCCTTCTAACATTGGAGTGGCTTGACTGCAGCACCCCTCTGAGACATTGCAGATGACATTGTATTATCGACCATTCTCCTCCACAGTGAGTAGATGGGACTGGAAGGGGAGCCCTTCTTACACCTTATGCTGAGGCCAAGGGAACCATTTAACCTGTTGTCCCCTATGGTTTGATAGGGGGAGAAAGTTCTTATCAGTAAGCATAAACAGGATTGCCCCACTGAAGAGTAAGGGTTTTCTTGCCCTCTGCTGCACCCTCCATATCCAAATTCCTATAACAACAGGAGCATAATGGGGAATCCAGAAGTTCAGACACTCATCATGATCATGCCATAGGCAAGCCCACCAGAATCCAAAGACAGGCAGCCATGTTGCTATGTGTGTGTATATCTCTGTATTTCTGATACAGGATCAGGTGTCAGCGAGAGAGAGGCAGACAGACAGACACAGACCAAAATACTGCCCTTAAAAGCAAGCATATAATATTTAAACCTAGTGTTCTGTTGTTGGGGGGAAATCAATTTTGGATCCAGATACAGGTACTGTGTTCTCTGCAGCAAGATCAGAGGGAACTTGCCCTTAAGTTCTGGAGGGGGGTGGAGGTAGACGACCTCAGAATTCCTGCTGGTGGGATACTTCAGCCTTGTAATCATTCTTATCAAGGATTGGCGTTACCATGTTAGGTAACATGGGGATTCCACCTCCACCTCTACCCCCCCCCGCCTCTGTCTTTAGCCTGAAGATGTCCAGATTAACAAAACACATGGTTTAATTAATTTTTGTATTGTAGTGCAAGGGCATATTTGAAATATGAATTTCATGTATAAATATTAAAGCAGAACATGTGCTCGTTGCATTCCCCCTCTCTTTTGGCAAGATTTCTTGCAAAACTTTCCTGAATAAGCAGCCCATTCAGAATACAGTCCGAGGGAGCCACTGCTACTTCCCTGTGTCTGCTTCTAGTGGTAGTTGCCTCACTCTGCCTAACAGTAGGACCAGACCTGTTTATATATTAGGAACCTCAGTGTGGGTGATAATGACTTCTCTTCATGGTTATTTTAGTTATTTCAGTTATTTTAGTGACCACCCACTTTCTGTCTTTCAGATCCCAAAAGACAAATTGCCGTCTCACGAAGCTGTGGCTGAGATCCTGCCAGAAAGACAGCATGACAGGTACAATTGGCCCATCTGCGACGCAGGAGAAAAATTAATCCAGATTACCTTCCAAATGGTATTTAAGATATCTAAGAGGAAAATGCTATTTTCCTACTTTGAAGAGTTTAAAAATTACTAAACGGTAATTTTAAAACAATTTATTGGCAAGACTTCATTTTTCTACTGTTTCCACCCTAAAAATCATCCCGTCCTAGTTCCTTCTGTTCATCTCCCCTGAAACTCTACGCCTTGTCTTACATGTAGCCTTCCCTACTGCTTACCCTTTTGTTCTCAAACATGATTGCCCTGTAATGGTAATCATAGCCAATATTTTTTTTACTTATAAGTTTGTATACCAACAAGCCAGATATCCTCTGTCATTCGATATGAATATTCAAAGCCCTGGTTTAGATATATCAGAACTTTGCAGTGGCCATGGAGACAGAGAAAATGCATCTTACATCATGTGACCATCAACGGAGCTGAAGCGCATTTAAATATTAGCCAATTCTTACGGATGTGGGATAGCGGCTCAAGTAGAATCCTTTATTGGCCAAATGTGGTTGGACACACCAGGAATTTGTCTTTGGTAAATATGCTCTCAATATACATAAAGAGAAATATTAAAGAATCATACATTCAGCAGTAGCAACACAATACAACAACACAATACAGTATAACATATTATTAAAGAAATTAATTATTCAGCAAATTAATAACACTTGGGAAAAAGTTATCATTATATCTATTTGTCCTAGTATGAAATGCACTAAAACATCGTTCTGAGGGTAACGCTAGTATGTTATGCCATTTCTGACTCATGGCAGCTACATGAACTAATGTCCTCCAAAAGGTCCATTCATTAACAAGGCTCCTCAGCTCTTGCAGTCTAAAAGCAATAGCTTTGTTTAATGAGTCAACCCACCTTATGTTAGGTCTCCTACATTTCTAAGATTATTGTCTTTTCAAGAGGCCCATGATTTGTACAAAAGTATAATAAGGTCAGCTTAGCAGTTTTTGCTTCTAGTGAAAAAGAAAGCATAATTTGATCTAATATGTGTCAGGGTTAGGGGTTCAGGTTCCTTCTGTGACACATTCCTTGAAAGCTTATTGTTCATTATCATGGTTAATCCCTTTTTGGATGAACTGGGAGGGGGCAATGAAGGAAATATCCTGCAGTACTGATACGTTATTCTACATTTGGCAGGCCCATCATTGAAGAGGTCCAGGATCTGGTAAGAGAACTAAGCCTTCTACATCTTCCTTTCTCCAGGGACAGCAGCTGAATTTTAGTTGTCAGTTTAACTTTTTTTTCTTGGCTAGAAACGTTTGGGATGAATGCTGATGGGACTCAGTCCACAGACTGCAATTTTGTTCCCAGGGAAGTGTGAATTATTTTGCCCAGGAAGCATGTTTTTTTTTTTAATTACTTGGCCTTGACAAGGTCGTTTATTTTAAATCACTTGTGAAATCAGTTTATTTTCAGTAATTTGAGCATGTGTGAATACTCTGTCAATGTCAGTTGTTTCTGTGGGCTTTGTCACTCACTGGTGAGCCATCCATACTCCCTCTCCTTCTCCACCAATTTGTGTGTTATGTCCCTCCTTTGCAAGCTTTTCAACCGCAGCTTGGCACCTCCCTTTTCTTCTTCATCCCCTTCTGTGTGTCTGCACCTTTCCCTCCGTGGGCATTTGCAAGGCCTCAGGGAAAGCTCTGTTTGATTTCATTTTTCTCCGTTATCTATCTGTTCTAGCGCTATTTCAGAAGTGCTAAATTTAGTGCTATTACAAACCAAGAAACAAAATAAGGGCTAGTGGCTGTGAGAGGATACCATAACAAGGGTGGATGGGTGCAGGACCAAGTCTCAAATGCAATGATTTTTTAAAGTCCATGTAACCCCCTCAATATATAACACCATTTTTAAAAATGGATTAAAAGTTTCCCCAACACTGCCCCAAAGCTATGTGACTTTAAACCAAAAATCTTGATCCAGCACTGAATTTATTTCAATGGTGTAATGGCTCCCTAAAACAACTCCTCGGAATGCTTTTCATGATGAGGAGGAAAACAAAATGGTTTGCAGGGAAATAATAGATTTCCTTTCAGCTTAAAGAACTGTGTGGTGCATTGTGGCAGAAGCTTGGCTCATGCTGGGTTAAAACTACCTGGATTATCGAAACATGTAGAAAAAAGTAAAAATAATTGCAAGGGAATTGTTGTTGGAGGTAGTGATGGTGATAATGTGTTCATGTTGTCAAGGCTTTTTTGTCAAAAGCAAAATGCTGCCCCCTTCAGCAACAAATTAAAACTGCAGAAAAAGTAGTATGAGACTATTCCCTGGAATACAAATGTCAATTTTCATCCAATGAAGTAGGGAAGGGCCTGTAAAGCCATTGAGTCCAATCCCCAATTCAAATGAGCGTTTGTGTCATGTAGCCAGTAACCCATACTTCATAGTCACCCGTTTAATACATGGAGCAAATCCTGCAGTCTTTGGCCATGTAGTCACAGCTTGGGTCTCAGTGGGCAAATTGTAGGACCCAGCTCCCTCTTCGGGTGGCTGGACGGCTCTACAGTGGACTTGCTCCAATAGAAGATGCCTCCCAGCAGAGGACGCTTCTGCCACAATCCTTCCAAGGCCAGCAGCGCTGGACCGGTGTGCAAGCTAAGCCACCTATAGCTTAAGGCCTCAGATCATGGTGCATGTGCAGTTTTTCAAAACAGAAATCAAGTTTTACATCAGGGTGAAAACAACTCACATTTTTCGGGGAATGTGATGGAGCCCTTTAAACATGACATAACTTAAGGCCTCCAAATGTCTTCCTCCTAGGGTGTATATGCATTCTGTTTTAGGATTGAAAAAGCACCATTTTTCTTCTGAATGTGTCCTGCACTGGAAGGGCTGTCCCATCTGTGTCAAGAGGATGGTTGGGGGGGGACCTTGCAGCTGCCCATCCTAAGTGAGCCCCTGGGCAAAAGACTTAACAGCCACACAAGGTTGCCCACTTGCTGTCTTCTCCCCACCGACATATTCTGAATTATTAAAGCCCTTTCTAAGTTTGCATCTGAACGTATAGGACATGCAGTTCTCCATGGCTCACAGTTCGTTTTGGTCTGGTATTTTGGGTGATGGTTGATGGAGGCCTTCCTTTTCTGTTGACATGTCAGCAGCCACCTTACTAATCTGGCTCTGAATACATTGTGGACCTCCTCTACTTAGCTCCAGGACACGGCCTCAGCTTGTCCTGCGGTATGCATCCTTTGTGTCTCCCTTGAGAACACAGATCCTTCTCACTCTGAAGCCAGGGGGCAGGTCTTCTGGAGGGACCCTGCTGGCAACCAAAAACCCCCCACCCCTTTCCCCTCTATCATCCCAAACTAGAACACAAAGAAAGAAAGCACCCCTCTCTAGGGATTCCAAGCAATCTGTCTCCTTGGTCTGTAAACAAACAAACTGTACTTATCTCTTGACATCCCGCTGAAGGCCAGGCCTAGCTGAGGCCAGCCGCCCAGGAGGTCAGGCGCTTGGCTCGGAGACAGATCTGTCAGGGCCAACTCTCATTGAAGGTCTGCTCCCCCAGTGAAATTCTTAGGCTTTCTGATCTTTGCAGTTGCTCAGAGCCTGGAAAAGTTCTTTTTCTGAACACTGACTCCCCAAATTCCCTATCCACATTGGCCACTTTTTAAAATAATCCTCTCCTCTGCCTGATTCAGCTGAGCAAGTCTTATGGTTTACCCTGCCCATGAAGATGCTTTTGGGGCTGGCTGATCAGGGGTTGAGCTAAGATTGCAAGCTGCTGGTGAAAAAGCATATGCATTGGGATTGGATTTTAATATAGGGAGATCAGGCAGGGATAACCCAAGTTCTCCTACTGCTTGATGCAGGCAGCCCAATGCCTTCCTTGGTGACGGTGCCCCCACAACAATGATCAGGGGGGGCCCTCCCTCCCATCATGTGCTAGGAGGAAGCTGTGCCTCCTGCAAGTGGCAACCATGTGTGCCACCCTCGTGGTAGGCTGAGTGCCTCACGGCATGGTGGTTGAAGCGGTAGTACTGCAGCAGATACTTTGCTCATACAACCCAGGTTCAATCCCAAGTGCTGCAGTCATAAGTGGCAATACAAATATATTTCTGTCCTTCAGATGAAGTAGTAAATGAATATGGCTGTAGCTTAGCTGTGCATGCCACGGAAGCATAGAACTTCTATATTCAGAGGCAGTTTACCCTAGGTACCAATGGGAAGGAGAGAACGACTGGGATGCTGTTTCTTATTCCAAAGCTCCAGTGCCATGATGCTGGACTGGGAAAACCTGGAGCGTGCAGTCCCCAAAATGGAATTTTTATAAAACATTACTTAAGAGATAACCAACAACCTTTTCTGACACCAACAAATGCAGTGGATTTAAGGCCGCAGACGTGAACTCAAGACTTGTATTCCCTTGCTTTCACTGAAGGGGAATTATTCTATCTCTATTTCTCTTGCTAGCGTCTCCTATTCATGAAATGGCACATCTTGTTCATTCACTGAAGCCGGATGAAGGATAAGGGAGGATGGAATCTTTGGTTGCGATTAGAGATGGGCACGACTTAGCGAAAATTTCGTTTTTGTTTTCGTGTTTTCGTTTTATTTTGCAATGAAAACGAAAACGAAATTTTTCTCAAAATCAAAATGGAAACGGAAACGAAATGACAAATTTTTGCAGTTTTTACCATTTCCGTTACTGCAGACACACTAACTGCAAAGAATGCTAACGAAACACAAAATTTTCGTTTTCGTATCATTTTTTCATTTTCGTTTCATTATGAAAACGAAATGAAAAAATTTCAAAAAAATTCACGAAAAACGAAAACGAACTGAAACGGACCCCTGAACGAAAAACGAGAAACGAAAAATAATTTTTTTGAGTCGTGCCCATCTCTAGTTGTGATACTGGAGACCTCTTTGTCAGGAAAGCACTTGCCTTTTAGCCAGGGTTGGCTTGGGTGGGGTGGGGGAGGTGTAAAGTGCACAGTTTGGACACGAAAGCAAGGTCAGTCCCATGCTGTATCTCAGGATGTCATGGAACCAAAACAGCCAGTTGAACTGAAACATGAAAAAAGAGCTTAGTGTGTACAGTCCCACCAAGGTTAGAGGGGTGGGTGGGTGCAGATATGTGCAACATTGCCAGGATTCAAGGCATAGATCTCTGACTTGGAGAGGGTGTTCCAGAGTGTTACAGATAACAGGAGGCACCAGGAGTGGAGGCTGGAGTCACTCTGAGGAAAGACAGCAACAATTAGAAATTCTTAGCTTTTTTGTGAGGAAGAAACATGACCAAGGAGTAGACAGTCAATCACTCGTGCTATTTGGACAACATCAGAGTTCTGTGTAAAGTAAATTACTAGTCAAGTAGACACTCTTGAATCAATGGAACATACAGATATGTTGTTTCAGCAAATCTCCCTTGAGTCAATGGGCCTCCTCTAGTGTGATTTACTACAATAAGCAATACAGTTTGGGGCGTGATTTTATAAATTTGGTGTACCAAAGAGACCGGCAAAATATCATTTTGGAGAAGCCAGACAAAAGGTGGGTCAATCCAGAAAGGATCCTTCAAAAGCTAAAATCTCTGGCCCGTTGGATCTCCTTCAACAATTCAGTTGACTTGGTTTCTGCTTCTGAACACTATCTGCAGTGAAAAGCAGAATACATGAATGTGTTGGATTAACAGGAGCCTCCCTTGGATAAGTAGACCCTGTTCCAAGAGCAAACATGTAGGGCAAATAGTGAAAAAGGGAAGTGTTTCTGTTTATTGACCTTGTCCTTCTGTTCTCCATCGGGGTTGGCAGGAGACGGACAATTATCGGGCAGCCTTGCAAAAAATGGCCGATGACATCCTGTCCTTGCGCCGGCACGTCAGCAACCTGGAAGCTGAGAACAGCAACCTCAGGCGCAACCTTGCCAGGCAGGAGGACGTGGGGCGTGCCCTGTTTGAAGACATTGACCTGGATATCATGACCAAGGCAGAGATAGTTGACCGGATATGTAAGAGGAGCAACCGTTTTTCCTTTCCCCCTCCCCACTCCAGGCAAGGAAATGTAAAGGGGGGTGAGCAAAGGATATACAGTTGGGGCTCCCAGAATGGATGAAACACAGTAATGGATGGGATGAGACTTCAGAAAACTTTCCTCATCTCCCATAAGCAAAAAATGTCACTCATTGGAAACTCCAGGTAATGGGCACAGAAAAGAAATATAGAGATGAATGCGGTCCAAAGTCAACATTGTGTGGAGATTTGAACTCTAGTCCTGCCAGTTATAGTGTCAAGCTAGACCATGAGTTGATAGCATATTTCCCTTGTGTTTATTGTTACATTTCATTGATGATCCATAGGGTCTCTTCCAGGTCTACAGTTCTGTAATTATGAGGATCACACCATGTTGGAATTCACATGCACGCACCTTCATTTGTGTGTGTGTGTGTGTGTGTGTGTGTGTGTGTTTGAGGTGAATGAATTTTAAATGAATAAGATGGCTACTTATCAACCAGGAACATGTAGCTCTCTTGATGTTGTTAGATTCTATCACCTATCATCTCCACCCATTTTTACTAGTGGTTTACAGCTCAAGGAACATCTAAAACTTCCTTTCCCAAGTTGACATGGATCTCAGATAGCAGAAAAAGGATTGTGGCCTCTCCGTGTCAAGCTAGAGAGGCCTAGGGTCTCACAAACATAAAATAGCCTCATCTATTCACAGGTTTAAAGCAACCCTTTAACATTGAGAAACATGTCGGTCTTGCTAATATTGACTTTCTGTAGAGCCCAATATTTCCTGACCAACATTGTCTGGGACATTCTGGAAGTTTCAATCCAAAAAAGTCACTTTGACATGATATCAGAACCATATATTTTGACCTCTCCATTGTGTTGGAGGCAAGTCATTTGCCCAATTGAAATGGCATCTTGCTTATTGTACCGTTTAGTGGCCCTCAAACAAAAACTATCTGCTGGAGCTCAGGAGATGGCCAGGATGAAGGACCGTGTGCAAAGGCTGCAGAACGAGCTGATTCGGGTAAGTAAGCCTTCACTAGTAGCCCAGGATTTCTGGGAGTTGTAGGCCAGGAACACATGGGGAAGGGGCAAGATTGGGAATCACTGATCTACAGAGATCTTTTAACCAATATATATTTACATTCTATGGTGAGCAATATAGCAAATAAACATTTACTGTGAACCAAGTAAGACTAAAGAGCCTTTTCATATGACCCCTACAATCCGCGGCAAATGGCTCCCAGATCCAGAGCTTAAAATTGTTTTCCCACCAGCTCTGGAGTTTACAAAAAAAAAAAGTGTGACCACGCCCACCTAATTGCGTCCCAGTGCACTTTTCAAGTACCTGCTCTCTGGGGGTGAAAAATTCCTGATGCGGATATAACGTAGTGAGTGCCGGGCTCTCCTCGCTTCTGTTTGTTGTTTTTTTGCCCCCCGCCCCTTTAAGAGATACTAAGAGACTGGAATGCTGCTGGGAGCAGAGCGAGACGGCAGAACGGAGGTGAGCCGGCATTCTTTTCTTCCTTTTTTTCTCCCTCCCCTCACGCAGACAGCAGCCAGGAGTGCGGAGGGGGTGGGAACACAGGAACAGCAACAAACCCCCAAGACCTCTGGTCTGAATTTAAGTGGCCAACGGATCTTAGGGGTCCTGTGAAAAGGCTGATCCAGAATTTCATCATTACATGTTCTGTTAAACGGAAATATACATCGAATTCCAATAAATCATTCCAGAATAAACAATAAAATTATTGTAGGGAACTTGAAGAGTTGTCCTGGCTTAAATGATTAATAAATGCATGTAAATATTTTAAAGTGTTGTTTTGATTGCTGCTTCTTTTAAGTTAACCTCTACATCAGTGGTAATGCCAAAGGCTTTTTCATAAAAAAAAAACTTGTTAGAGAGGACATTTTCTCAAGATGCTGTTATTTCAAGTCATTCTGCCAAACGCAGATTAATTTTTTTAATGAATTGGAACCTTATTCTCTCCTTTGCAGAGTGATAGTAAACCCAGTACTGGGCAAACTAGGGTGTTTTTTTTTTAAAATATTTCCCTATTTTCTAAAAACAGATATGTTCTACCAGTTTTGCCACATTACACTCAGCATCTGACAGTAACACCTGCTATAACTCAGTATTAGAGTTTGCAAGAGATCCAAGGACCCAAAACCTGCATTTCAAGTTTTAAGTAACTCTCAAGTAGCACAGCTGGAAATGTCCTCTGCCTAAGAATCTGCTTCCATTTAGAAGAGGTGCTACTGGGATAGGAGATCAAAGGCCCCTCTTGATGCCTCCCTGGTTCCACCCCTAGGAATGCATCATGCATTCTATATTAGAGTTGGAAATCCATGTGAAGTTTGTACCCAAGATTCGTGTGTATGCTTCCATTTAACCTACATATAGATCTCTCTGGGGAAGACGATATCAAATAAACTGTCATTTGGTCTAATTATTATTTCCTCCAATGGACACTGGTTTATATCCCATGTTCTGAATGCATTGTGGTTCCCACAACCTCTATGTCTGTCCAAGATCTTCCTCAAGAAAACCAGCTCCTCCTACTCAAAGAGCTGTGGTCCACTTCCCTCCTCACTGCCCTTGGTTCCTGTCCTACTAGAGTTGATGAATCTGGAAAATAGTGATTCATTTTGATTCATGATTCATCAAGCTCAATGAACCACAAAAGTTGAATTTGTCATTTTCTTCCGATGAACTGACAAATTTCTTTATTTTACTTTTAAGCCCTATAAAATTGCCTTCTGGAGACATTTGAAGTAAAGCATCCTCCTCTACAAGCTTTGCCATTGTGGTGAGGTTTGGGTTCTGTATGTTTGACATGCATCCCAAATAGGGACCCCCAGGAAAGTGTCCCTCCAAGCACCCAGAGACTTCAGATTTTCAGGGAAGCCTTCCATGACTCTCCTCTACAAGCCCTCCAGGTTTGGTAAATTAGAGATGGGCACGAATCAAAAAAATGGCATTTCATTTGTCGTTTGGTGGTCCGTTTCGGTTCGTTTCAATTTTTCGTGAATTTTTGCAAAAAATTCATTTTCATTTTTGTTCGTTTCGTTACCATTTCGTTACCATTTATTTCATTTTTTGTGATTTTTTTTTTAGAATTTTAAGCAATTCACTCATATTGCAGTAACGGAAACGAAACGCACGACAAAATTTCCGGTGTTTCTGTTCGTTTCGTTTCATTTTAGAGACAAAATTCGTTTGTTGTTTCGTTACGTAATGAAACGAAAACCGAAAACCGAAACGAAAAATAGTTCATTTCGTGCCCATCTCTATGGTAAATACTGGGTTTCAAACATCTGAATTATGCACCCACAAGGAAAGTGCCCTTTAGCGAATTGGCTTGGGGAAACCCAGTCCTCACCAAACTTGGAGGGATTGTAGAGGAGAGTCAGAAGAAGCTTCTCTGCAAATTTAGTGTCTCTAGGTACCTGCAGGGAGACTTTCTCGAGGGGGCTCTTTGTGGGACCATAACTCAGAACCAATAAAATGAATCTTCCCCAAACTCGGAGGGATTGTAGATAGGAGACAGTGGAAGTTTTCCTGCCAAGTTTGTGTCTCTAGGTGCCTCTAGGGTGTAGGCCATTCTATAGCCTGACAATTCAATTTGCTAAAAATTAATCCATCTCTATTTCTTGGGCTTATCAATTAGTCCAATGCAAATCAATGAATTAGCAAATATTGAACACATTTTGCAGTTTTTCTTTTAATTTTTGCCCATCTCTATTTCCTAACAGAAAAATGACCGGGAAAAGGATTTGGTGATTCTCCAACGAGCTCACCACCAGCAGCAGATGTTGCTGAGGAAGTACCAAGCTAAGGTAGCCAAGATGCATGCACTGGAGGATGCCGCAAGGCAGCAGGAAAAAGTAAGGAACAGTAGTTCTAACATGATGGGCATCATAATTCAGTTCATTGTCATGTGAAAGTAGAGTGCATGAGCCATGAGGTAAGTAGTCAGGATTGCCTCTATCACTGGGCAATCGGCGTCAGCAGCCAATGTGCTTGGGTGTGCTAACTGGCAGCTTCAGTTCACCCAGAACTCTCATGAGCTCATATACTTTGTGTCCCGGTGAAGGCAGAAAGTTGCTTGGTACCTAAGAAGGTTCATAGAACAGATGGTTGACATAGCGGTCCTGGGAGAAGGCCATTCCTAAGTGGCAGGAAAGGAGAGAGCTTTCTCTTCTCTTCCTCTCCAACTGTAGACCCCAAAGAGTCACCCCTGCTCTGGGAAGAACCTACAACAAGATGGAAGAAAGGGTTACTTTTTTCTAAGGCAAGAACTTACCCATTGCTTTCAATGAAAGGTGATCGAGAGGATGGAGCGACTGTTGGAAGAGAGGGTGAAGGACCAGTTCCCAGAAATACCCCGAGGGGCAGGTAAATTTCTGTCTTTTTCATAGGGTTCCTCTGCAGCTGCATAGAACAGAGCTACAAAGCACAGAGTAGGGGGTTCAGAAGTTACACCACATAAAAGCAGGGAGACCGCATGGATAGCTGTGAGCACTTGGGCCATGATACCAGTGCCGCTTAACTTCCATGTTCCATTTGGACATTTCTACATGATGACGAACCAGTGCAGCAGAAGGCAATCCTCAAAACAGAAAACGCCTTAGACTTATATCAATACATTGAAAAAGTAAATAATTAATCTTTGCAGGGGGGAGATAAAGGGGATATATGGACCCTCAAAGAGAGAGAGAAAGCACATTGTCACCATGGTGTAGTCAACCATCTCTACTCAAATAGGAGGGGGGGGACTGCTACCACTAAAACTACTTGGGTGGAAAATATTGGAAAAATTCAAAAAAAATCCCCTCATGGGACCAGAGCCTCAGACAGATAAGTTACAATACTTGCAAATAAGTTGGTAGACTGTAGGATAGATAGTGCTACTGTTGGGTGGATTTGTAATTGGTCGACTGATCACAAGGGTGATCATAATAGGTTCTCTTCACCCCACCCAGTGGGGTGCCCCAGGGTTCTCTTCTGGATCCGGTGCTATTCAGTACTGTATCTTTATTAATGACTTGGAAGAAGGAATAGAGAGTACGCTGATTAAATTTGCAGATGAAACCAAATTGGGAGGGGCTGCTAATTCCCTAGAGGATAGGATGAAAATCCAAAAGAACCTCGACAGATTAGAGTGTGCTGGGCCAAAGCTAACGGAATGGGTTTCAACAGAGAGAAATGTAGGGTGCTGCGTCTATGCAGAACAATTGAATTGCACGAATATAGGATGGGAGACATCTGGCTGGAGAATAGTGTTCGTGAAAGGGATCTGGGAGTCTGGATTGACCACAAATTGAACATGAGGCAGCAGTGTGATGCAGTGGCCAAGAAAGCCAATGCAATTCTTGGTTGCATCAACAGAGCAAAGGGGATGACAGTACCACTCTATTTTGCTCTGGTAAGACCCCACCTGGAGTACTGTGTACAGTTCTGTGCTCCTCAATTTAAAAAGCATGTTGACAACCTTGAATGGGTCCAGAAGAGGGTGACCAGGATGTTTAAAGGTCTGGAAGAAATGTCTTATGAGGAGCATCTTAGGGAGCTGGGAATGTTTAGCCTTACAAAAAGAAGGCTGAGAGGGGATATGATCACCATGTTTAAATATTTGAGAGGATATCATATTGAAGAGGGGACTGGTTTGTTTTCCATGGCTTCAAAGACTAGGACTCAGGGCAATGGCTTCAAACTACAGGAAAAGAGATTCAATTTAAACATTAGGAAGAACTTCATGACAGTTAGAGGTGTCCGGCAGTGGTGGGTGGGTGGAGTCTCCTTCTTTGGAGGTTTTTAAGCAGAGGCTGGATGGCCATCTGCCAGGAGTACTCTGATGGGGGTTCCTGCATGGCAAGAGGTTGGACTGGTTGGCCCTTGAGGTCTCTTCCAACTCTATGATTCCATGATTCTAAGAGGTTTTACTGTTACTAATCTCTGTTGATTTTCCATCAATGGGCAGGAATTTGAACTCAGGTCTCCTCTTCAACAGTCTATTGAAAAAATCACATTGGCTCTTACACTGTGTTCCTAGTGCATGTTAATCGCCTGGGCCATTCATTACCAGGCATAGATTAGGCCCAGGGTGGGTTACTCATAACCTGCACATCAGTCACATCTTACTAGTCCCAAAAATTGTGTGTTTCCTTCCCTTTGTGAACCAGTTGTCTTTTTGTGACCTCCTCAAGGTCCTCATTCTGTTGAGTGTCTTCCTTGCCTTCAGGCCATGGTGACAGCTGGTCCAAGGATCTCTACACCACCCTGCTGATGGAGAACATGAGGCTACGAGATGAACTGGGCAAGGCCTCCTCATACCGTTCCCCCATCATACTGCAGCAGCAAGCATTGCCGGTAAGATGCTCCAACTCAGTAACCATGTGGCTGTGCTATGCCACTTTGAAGATGTGTGCAGCTAATGGAAGTTTGTTGTGCCTAGTAGCCTGGTATGCCACTCAAGCTTCCCCTTGAGCAGGCATGCAAGTGAGCTGTGCTTTGCATCCCTGAAAGCTATTGCATCAGTGCTTATCTATGAGTAAATGTGCATATTCTTGAATAGAATTGAAAAAAATCACATCTCCACCCTATCTGACCCCAAGATATTACCTGGGATATTAACCACATGAAGGAGGCTTATATGGATTACATTATACATGTGTACTAGAGATGGGCACGAAACGAACAATTTTTCATTTCCGTTTTCGTTTTTTGTCTCTAAAATGAAACGAAACGAACAGAAACACCGGAAATTTTGTCGTGCGTTTCGTTTCCGTTACTGCAATATGAGTGAATTGCTTAAAATCCTAAAAAAAAAATCACAAAAAATGAAATAAATGGTAATGAAACAAACGAAAACAAAAACGATTTTTTTGCAAAAATTCACGAAAAACGGAAACGAACCGAAACGGACCCTCCAAACGACAGACGACAAACGAAATGCCATTTTTTTATTTGTGCCCATCTCTAATGTGTACTATGAGGAGGAGAAGCATGTGAGGAAAGGTACACATGCTCGAGAATCTCACATCACATGTATGGAATGAGTAAGACACAGACAATCTGGAGGCAGTTGATTTTGGGATGCCAAATCCACGCTCTCACTAGAACTTTTGGATGGCCACATGCCTGTTAGTGGGGATGCAAAGCTTGGATGACAACTTGGCTATCATTGGTCTGGACCATAGTGGGTGATGTAAAAAAAATGGCCACAGTTACTAGAGTAGCAGGATTTTGCTCTGCCATCAGTACTTTCTTACTGGTATCAGATACATTTATTTTGAAATCTGCCAATATCCTCTTAGAAGCAGTATTTCTCCATGAGGGACAAGGAAAGAATAAGGTGGGCTCACCATCTCACTAAAATGGAGGCCATGGATCACCCACAAAACCATGCTATTTCATAGACTCGTAGAATAGTGACGTTGGAAAGAACCTATAAGACCATCAAGTCCAACCCCCTCCTCCATGAAAGAATACAATAAATAAATAGTGTATGCTAATGTCTACACAGAGATGCAAAACAGGAAATGACATTCTAAAATTAAAGGGGCATTATAATAATACTGTACATCTCTACTGAGTGGATATGACTATGACCAAGGGACTGGGCTCTGCTAACCGTGGATGGGCCATTTCAGAGCATCTTCTATGTTCTGATTCTTGATCTCTCAATCAGACTGAAAGTGGACAGCTCTTCAAACAGACAACCACATTGAAAAGAAATTATGCTCTTGTAGTCCTCCAAATGGGAGAATATATTCCCTAATAGAGGACATATGGCCACCCTAGAAGGCCTCTGCTAAAATCACACCCACATTTTGGAGAGGAAAAGAAAAAAGCTTGGATGAAAAAGGGAGAGATTTAAAGTTACACATGTTTTGTGTTCTAGGAGTTTTTCCAACCCAGAACTACTTTTCCTGCACTCTCCAGTGATGCTTCTCATACTTTTGTTATAAAATCCTCTCTCTGTTTTCTCTAAGGATACGCTTTCTGCTACCACTGAAAAACTCTCATTAATTTCAAAACTGGAGAAGGCCGAGGCACGAATACATGCTTTGGAATTCCAGGTAAGGATGTCCCTCTGATCTCCCTTGACATGGGCTTCTCCTAAGTGCATCACGTAAGCCACCCCACAGCGTTCCTCTAGACTAGAACAGGATGCAGTTAGAGAGATGAATCCATTCAGTTTTTGCTATGCCCCAAAGTTGGTGCCCTCTGGATGTGTTCGACCACAACTTCCAACCTCCAGCCATGCCTGGTAACACTAGGTATTGCTGCCATTTGGATTTCCACAGGGGCCTTGATGACATGTCACTCTGAATGAAATGAGGAAGTAAAAAAGATGCACACACATAGGTAAAGCAGCTCTAAAAGAGTAAACACCTGGGGGAAATACCCATTGCTTCTAGCTTGGAAAGTTACTTTTGAAAAGTCATTATTAACAATCAGCTAGTTACTACTGTGGTTCCACCTAGGGTTGTGATGGCTAGAGTTACTGTTCTGAAAAGAAAAACAATGTTTTCTGGTTATTCTGAAGTAAATAAAAAGGAATCCAAGTAACCCTCTATTTCTAACCAAGGACTCTTCAAAATGGAGGATTTGTTCTCCTTAAAGTACTGTATCAGGTTGAATACTCACGATATCTGGTGGTTTGTTTGTTTTTTTACTATCACATTACAACCCCCTTCCTCACTTTGTGAGAGCTTCTCTTGTGACTTGCTGCCACTTTTTAATCCTTCTGGAAGCATGGTTTATGCTATGCATTGGTTTGTACAAGGGAAAGATCCAGAAGTTGAGTCATGGCAATTGGACTTTTCTTATGAGATTAAAGTCCAGTTGCCATGACTCAACTTTCAGATAACCTCATCTGGATGACTGAGAATCTTCACTGACATGATACAAGGGAAAGAGTTCGTGCTTCCCACTGATAGTCGATGTCTATGTTGAGACCCTCTGGTCCAAAGCTTTCAGTTAGTTCTGCTCTTCCAAAAAAAGCATTCTTTATGAAAGCAGAGCAGCTACAGCAGTGAAGGAGATTTCATAAAGTTCTCTTAAAGAGAAGCAACAGGACTGTCAACAGTTAAGTGTCTCCTTTTGAACAGAGAAAGATGGGTGCCTCCTGAGCTCCAGGTATCTTCAGCACCAAGTGGCAGCAAAGATGAAGGGGAACAAATAACTCATGAAACAGGCCCTTCTTATTATCTGCAAGCTGTGTGCCCATGCATGTGTGAAGCAGCTGTAAAGAGCCTGCGAGATAATGGCTGGTCATCATGTGTAGTGTTGTTTCTCACTCTGTCGCAGCTGGAAGAATCGGCCAGGAGATGGGGTCAGGAGAAGCAGGGCTACAACACACGGCTTCTTGAACAAGACCTTGGGTTTGTCCGCTCCCCATCTTCTCTCATTCTACAGGATTTTTTGCTGGTGGGTAGCAAGCACAGCAGGAGGTGACTAGGTCCACCTGAGCAAAGTACTGAGACCTTCTATATGGCTTCTATGGGGATATCTGTGGGCCGAGAGCTAGCCAAAGATGTTCTGTTCCCTGACAAGATCCTGAGAGCTTGGCTTGGGGAAGTTCCTCGTACAAAAGCCAGCAACACAGGCAGATGAGTCTCCCTTCCATGCTGTCCCGTTGTCACCTCTCACACCTGCAGCAGGCATTCACCTGTCCCCAGACCAAAGGGAGCAGATGGGGTGTCTCAAGTGATGGTGTGGTGAGTGGGATGCCACGACAGTCCTCCCTTTACCCTCTGAGCATCCCCCACGAGACAGCCACCTCTCTTCATACTCATGGGAGGGCCATCCCAACATCTTTCCACAAGGCAAAAGGAGGCTGAGTGGTGAAAGGCATTGAAGCAAGCCAGGATTGGCATCCAAAATATTGTGACCTTGCATGATGCACCAGAGTAGGTTCAAGGTTTTCTCTTTCCACTGTTGTCTCTACGAGTCACACTGGGCTCCCCAAACAATCAAAACATAACAATCCTGATTCCTTCTGTACGTCAAGACATCATTAAGCATACGCAGTCCTTTTGTTCGACTAACCAAAGGCCTTGTGCTTGCAGGGTGACGAAGGGGGTCTGGGATTTACAAAGCAGACAAGTGACTTTTCTCAACTATGAGCATGAGTGACAAACAGTGTTCAACTATGGGGTGTAATTTACCAGAGAAGATATCAAGGAGGGGAGGCTGGAAACAGAACAGGTTGTAAGTTTTAGGATGAAGTGCTGGGATTCTTAGATTCCTGTGCCCCTATGTTTGATAGAAACCCTCACCCAATGCAATGGGACATGCTCCTGCATTAACGTTGTCCAGGATTGCATTGTTTGTGCAAAGCCACTCCAGCCCAGTGGTTGCAATGTTGGACCAGGACAGTGGACAATCCCCTCTCTTAACCTAACTTACCTCACCCTACCAGGCTGATTGTGAGGAGAAGAAAATAGTAGTGAAGGATGAAGTATGCCAATCTCCTTGAGAGAAGAGCAATTTGCAAGTCCAAAATACTACAGTCCAATTGTTAACTCAGCCTGGTTACAGGGAACACATAACACACACACACCATTATAGCAGCTCCATTGGCTGCTGATCTGCTTCAAAGTGCATTTTTTTTCACCTCTACATCTCCCTCTATCACATCTCCCTCTATCTGCCTTCCCAGGGCACTTTTACACAACCCCTAAAATCCGAGGCATAGGGCTCCCAGATGCGGAGTTTAAAATTGTTTTCCCACCAGCTGCGCACTTTAAAAAAAATTAAGTGTGGCCACGCCTACCTAAGCGTGCCCTAGCGCATTTTAAAAGTACCTAGTCTCCGGAAGTGAAAAATTTTCAGATGCGGATTGTATAGCAGTGAGTGCCAGGCTGTCCTCGCCTTCTGATTGGTTTTTTTGCCCCCCGCCCCTTTAAGAGACTGGAATGCTTCCTGGGGCAGCTCCCGATGCAGAGCGGAGGTGAGCCTGCATTCTTTTCTCCCTTTTCCCCCTCCCCTCGCCACAGACAGAAGCAAGGGAGTGCAGAGGGGTGGGAACACAGCAAGAGGAGCAAACCCCCAAGATCTCTGGTCCGAATTTAAGTTGACAGCAGATCTCAGGGGTCGTGTAAAAGCACCCTAAGATAAGCAGGAGAGGCCTTTCTCTTGGTCCCGCCACCTTCACAGGTATGTCTGATTAGAACAAAGGAGCGGGCCTTCTCTTTTGTTGCTCCCAGACTCTGGAACTCCCTCCCACAGGAGGCCAGACTAGTCTTATTCTTGATGTCCTTCCGGGAGCAGGCAAATACCATTCTCTTCATGCAAATGTTTCCTCAGTCCGAGAGGGTTTTGAACTAATTGTTGTTCTCTCTTGGTTTTAAATGTGTTTTAGTATTTATTTTATTTTCCAGTTGTAATATATTTGTTTCATTTTTAATATTTCCATACTTATTGTCTTTAGCTTTTATACATTGCCTTTTTAATCTAAGCTTCCTTGGGTCCTCTTAGGAAGAAAAGTGAGGAGCAAAAGAAAGAGAGGACATAAATGATTTCAGTAATTATGGCTATTGAGTCACACTGGGTGTAAAACAGATTTTGGGTTGTACCAAATGTAACTTTGGAATAGGGCACCTTGAGATTGGAGAAATGGCAGCAATAAGAGCTAGAGATGGGCACAAAATGAACAAATTTTCGTTTCTGTTTTTGTTTTTTTGTTTTGTTACGTAACAAAACAGCAAACGAATTTTGTCTCTAAAATGAAACGAAACGAACAGAAACACCGGAAATTTTGTCATGTGTTTCGTTTCCGTTACTGCAATATGAGTGAATTGCTTAAAATCTTAAAAAAAAACAAAAAAATGAAATAAATGGTAACGAAATGGTAATGAAATGAAAGAAAATGAAAACATTTTTTTTGCAAAAAAAATCACGAAAAACGGAAACGAAACGAAACGGACCCTCCAAACGACAAACGACAAACGAAATGCCTCTTTTTTTATTCGTGCCCATCTCTACTAAGAACTAAGAGGGAGTTTTAGTGACCTGACCCCCTCAAAAAAAAACCAAGAGAAAGGACTTGACTTTTTCCTCTGAATCTCCTCTCCTAAATAAACTAATTCAACCTGAATGTTTAGATTCAGAACCTGGAAAATTTATTTTGGGGTCACTTGTTTTGGGGAATCTGGGCATTGTTGCCTAGTCAAGTAACGTTTCCCCGCTCTGGACAACCTCAGTCAAATGTGTGCTGAGTCTGGAAGCCTGTTGCATGTGCCTGGCTCAAGAAGTTTCCCTTCACATGCCCACAGGACGAAAAGGAGAAGGGAGACAAAGAAGGGAAGAACAGCAAATTGTACACGGCCAGAAAGAACCAGTAGTCCAATGGAGGGCGGACTCAGCTCTGAGGTCAGTACTGTGAGGGGCTTCTCATTGGCCAGTCTCTGAATCAAGAGGTGTGATTAGGACACAGTAGGTTTTCTGAAATGGGAAATCCAATGCCAGTTTCAGAAGTGCAGGGCCCTCCTTTCCCCGGCACATGGTGGGATGAAGGCTCTGTCCCATGCAATGCCGTGGGGGCTAATGCAACCAGTCGCCACAGAAAGAGTTTGTTCCAGTATTCACACATTTCTTCATATGAATGATGGACAAGGTGGAAGATTTGTTTTTTAAAAACAGAATGCAGGAGAAAATGAGGTTTTTATATTAATCCCACTTGAGCATCACACTTAAGTCTTTTTTTAAAACCCGATGTGTTCAGCCATGTCCATTTAGGACTCCCTCCTCTTTTTAGCCAGACATTCCTCCTGTTTATTTAATCTACAACATTGGGATGATGAAAGGAAACAGTTGCCTTTCAGGTGCAGGTGCAGATGGGGAAGAATTTGCTTGTACTAAATTCATTTTTCAGCAATTTGCAAATTACATATGCATGCTGTGTCTAGGTCAGTGCCCACTTTTGAGCTGTATTTTGGAAATGACTGTCTTCCTTTTTCACAACGCAAGAGTGGCCACCCTCAAAAGTGGCCTTCAGGGGTGAAAACAAAAGCTGGTGGATAGAAAAAATGTTTCCGGTCCCTGGCTGGCATTTATTCTTTTGCACTTCTCAGAAGACTTCTCCGAATTTGCCATAAAGTCTAAAGCAGCATCAGAGCCTTCACCTTCTGCCTCAGGAATGTTGGAATGAAGGCATTCCCCCTACTATTATGTCAGAATATTTATTACAAAATAAATGGCTTAAACACTCTTGTATCTTGAATTGTCTCTAAGTGTTATAACTTATTGTGATTATGGCTTATATGTTTGTACTAAACATGTGAGCTGCCTTGGGCACCTTATTAAGAGAAAGAAAGGACAGACAGACAGATAGATAAATAAATAGATGTTATGTTGTACACGCGTGACCGACTCTTTGTGACCCCATGTCCATGGAGTTTTCTTGGCAGTTCCTACTGCAGATGCCTACAGCACCTCGTATTCCAAGATCCAAGGCGATATCAGATGTGCTCACAGCATCTAGGCAGCTCAGATAGATAGATAGATAGATAGATAGATAGATAGATAGATAGATAGATAGATAGATAGATAGATAGATAGATAGATAGATAGATATTAATTTCATGTCACAGGTTATATAACTACTCACCAAGTGTGTAAGTAGAGAATTCACCTCCCTAACAAGTCATATTGACACCATTTTGCTTAACATTCTTCTCTACAAGACCTATGGGATGAAGCTCAGGGTGATTTGCCCGGGAGGGAAAAGAAGACTAGGGGTGTGATCAGATGACCATCCAGGATCATGTTTAATCACATTGGAAAGGGTCAACTTGTTGAGAGCAATCTCTCTTAAAGCAACCCTTCCATAAATGCAGGAATCCCTCCAACAAAAGATGAGTACCCCTACAGTTGAATCAAAAAGATCCAAATTGGGCACTGAACAGAATCCAACTGGTTCATTATTTCTCGCATGCCATCTGGTTGCCAGAAAGCTGCTCACACCGGACTGTGTCACAAGTGGCCTAGAGACAAGCTATTTCCCCATCTAATCACATGGGGTTTGTGAAGATTGGTCGGGGGGAGGGGGCCATATTGGAGGGCATTGAACAATAGAAGTATTTCTATCATCCCTCTTTCCTAAATAAAAAGGTAACAGTTTCCCCTGCACATGCATGTGAGTCATGTCCGATTCTAGGGGTGGTGCTCATCTCCATTTCCAAGCCAAAGAGCCAGTATTGTGAAAGTCCATGGCCATGTGGCTGACATGGCTGAACACGTTTCTGCACACCGAACACTGTTTACCTTCCCACTTTTTACGGTGGTACCTATTTATTTACTAGCATTTACATACTTTTGAACTGCTAGGATGGCAACAGCTAGGTTTAACAGCAGGAGCTGACTCTGCTGGGTGGCACCTAGGATTCAAACTAGAGATGGGCATGAATAAAAAAAATGGCATTTCGTTTGTTGTTTGTCGTTTGTAGGGTCCGTTTCGGTTCATTTCCATTTTTTGTGAATTTTTGCAAAAACATTATTTTCGTTTTCGTTCATTTCGTCACCATTTTGTTACCATTTATTTCATTTTTTGTGATTTTTTTAGGATTTTAAGCAATTCACTCATATTGCAGTAACGGAAACGAAATGCACAACAAAATTTCTGGTTTTTCTGTTCGTTTCGTTTCATTTTAGAGACAAAATTTGTTTGTCATTTCATTTCATAACGAAATGAAAAAACAAAAACGGAAACGAAAAATTGTTCGTTTCATGCCCATCTCTAATTCAAACTGCTGAGCTGCTGACTTTGCAGCTGACCATTTCAGCACTCTAGGCCACTGAGCCACCACACCCCTCTTATTAGAGGTGTACAATTCAACCAGGTTTCTGGAACCTGCAGACCTCAGATTTTGTTCAGTTCTGCTTCCTATTTGTCCAGGCCCACCTAGCCAAGAATGAGGACTGGTGGAAACCGTAAGCCATCCACAATGACTGTTGGATAGCTGTATGGTTTGGGTATCTCGCTGCATAGCCAGAGGTTGGGCATTTGATGCTCCGCTGGGCCTTCTTGACAAGAGCTGGACTTCTGAAGGTGCAAAACAACAACAACCCTACATTGGCACTAAACCATGGTTTATAATCAAGTGAAAAAAATCAAGTCTTAAAAGGTTCTTGCCTCTTCTTTGGTGGAAACTTTTAATTCTGTTTTCAACTTCAGTAGTATAACAGTAGTCCAAACCAGTCTCTGCAATTTGTGACCTGGGTACTTTTCCCTATTCTACACTTCCTTTTCTAATTATTTTATCCTGCATAATCAGCTGTAACAATCTGTACTTCTTATTCCTCGTTAAATGACTGACATATTATAGCTTTTTTTTCTGTTACACATTTATGGTTTTTTGGTCTTGGTTTATTCACTTTAGCACTTGTTTATTGGCCATTCCAAGAAATTCTTACACAGTATATTGTGTGGTACACCAGCATATCAAATGCTTCTATGTTGTTTTTATCTAATCTGAGGTTGTTAAACTATGGACCTGTGTTCAAGTTTATGAAAATGATTTTTCTTTTGTATTTTTCAACTACAAGTCCTATAACCTATATTAGTTATGCTAGCTTGGTCTTCTAGAAGTTGCTGTTGGAGCCTTACTTGCAACCTTGCATGCTGTCTGAGGTTTGTATGACTGAGATGGAATTTTCTGGGCTGAGTTGATTTATCTATCCAGCATTCTTCCCACAAGCCTTGAATTTAAAGAAAGAACCACCTCTCTGCTCTTTCCCTTTATATCATCTGTTGGTGACATTTGCTTGTTTATCTAGTGAGTGAGTTGCTAAGTTGTGGAATAAAGGAAGCAGAATACACAGGAACAGATTTATCGGTACACCCTGCATGAAACTATAGTTGGCTGTGATGGTGCTTAAACCAATCATATAGGAAGGGCGGGAAAAATAACTTTACAAATTTCCAGAATTCCAGATGCAGTGGACCCTCGTATAACAAACAGTTTGTATAACTTAAAATCTGTACAACATTAAAAATTCCAGAGATAGGGGAAATTTGCTTAACAGAATTGTCTATGAGGCAAATCCATACAACATAAAAATGGTTCTGATTAGGGATTGCTCTGTTTTCAATGCATTCCTATAGGAAATTTGGAATGAATTAATTCCTTTATACAAGGTATCACTGTACTTCACAAAAACATGTAGAAGACAATTTGAAATCTACTATCTAGTTACAGTACCACAAAATTTCCAAAATTCCAGACACTGTACTTCCTAAAAAAATATTTGGCATTTAAAGACAATTTACAATCTAGCAGTTCTGAGTTCACGCCTAACAAAAAACCACACTTAGAGCAAAGCAAAAGTTTTCACTGGAAAAGAAGAGGCAGAAACCCAAAGCACATGCAGAGAACGATAGATAAATTATGGTTTACCACTGTAGCTTGCAAAATTTACTTCTCTAGCTGATGGTGCCTAGAATTCCCAAGCCCACACTGCTGGGGATGGCTTAGTGTTACATCCAAAGCCAGTTTTGTCTGACTTTTCTCTGAGCTTTACTGCTGCCATAATCAGAAAATAGATGGCAGTGCAGTGGCAGGTTTTCTTCATGAGCTAGATAGATACACTTAGCACTTTTTTAAAGGGCTGCTCTCACAAATGTAGACAGGTATTGTTCATAGCATGTGATTTTTCTGTAGCTGCATATATTGTATTTCGTGTGCTTTTGTTTGTGTTTGTTACTATGGAAACAAAACAGGAATTTAACTTGCAAGTCTGGTCACCAAGTCATGCATCTCAGAAGGAAACTCATGGTAGGAAGGACTAATCACAAGAGAACACTTTTCCCTTATTGTCTCATTTCATCTAAACTCCGGGTAACTGAAAGCTTCTTAGTAGAGGTGGGCACGAAACAGAAAACCCATGGTTTGGGTTTGTCTGTTTCGGGCCCACCCTTGGTTCGGCTCAGTTCGGGTTCGTCCGAATTTTTTTAAAAAAATGCATACAAACCTGAACCGAGCTGAACCCATTCGGGTCCAACTTACCGGGCGGTGTCAGCAGCAGGGGGGGGGCGATCCTGGCCCCAGCAGCAGAGGCTTTTTGAGGCACTGGCTTGGGGCCAGCACCTCAGATGTTTTTTTCCTTCAAGCGCCGATTGTGCGCCCCCTGGGGCCGGGTCAGCGCTGGTTCTTTTTTCTTCTTCTTTTTTTTTCATTTCTTCTTTATTTTAGAGCACCGACTTGGCCGCCCCTGGGGCCAGGTTGGCACTCCTTTTTTTTAAATTATTATTATTATTTTGTTTGTTTTAAAAGTTCCTCAGCAGGGGCTTTTTGAGGTGCTGGCTCCAAGCGCACCCTTGTCTTTCTTCAAGCACTGACCGCACGGCCCCAGGGCTGGGTCGGCGCTGGTTCTTTTTCTTTTTCTTTTCTTTATTTTAGAGTGCTGACTCCACTACCCCTGGGGCTGGATCGGCGCTCCTTTTTTAAAAAAAAATGGGGGGGGGTTAAAAGTCCCAGCTTGGAGGGGGTTTGAGGCACTGGCTTGGGGCCAGTGCCTCTACAGGCCTACCTTCCCTGCCAGGACCCGGAGGACTGCAGCGAGGACAAGGTAGGAAGGGGAGGGTAACAAAAAATGAAGTGAATGAAATGAAAATTTCCATTTTGTTTTATTTTTCTTTGATGGGTTGGTTCGTTATTTGTTTCGTTAGCTAATGAAACGAATAATGAATAACAAAACAAATAAAAAGTTTGTTTCGTGCCCATCTCTACTTCCTAGCCTTCTATTTCAGGTTCTGAGGCTTGGGGGAGTTTTCAGGAGTGTTGGGACAAAGGATGGAGCTTTTAATAGTTAAAAGAAATCACTGCCATATTACTGAACTTATTTTTGGATCACTTCTATAAAGCTCAGATTAAAACCTGGAACAAATTCACTGCCCTTGTGAACCCTGAGTCGCTCATCCACTCATTTGAAGGCCATAAAACAAGGAATAGTCAAAAGAAGAAAAACTTCCCAAACACAGCCAAACAGCCCGAAAAACTCACAAGAGCTATCAGATCCCAACTGTGAAAGCCTTCAGGGATACACTAGTCAAATGGTTTTCACAATACTAGAAGTACACCAGTCAAACACCAGCACAGAATGGTGAGAGATTCTGGACAGATAAATGAAATATTTATTCATTGTGCACAGATTTCAAAGAAGAACAGGCAAATTCAGGGAGGACAAGTTTTTCAGTGGTTACCAGTCAAGATCACTAAATTATCTTCAGACTGAGTTAACATCAGTTGGCACATCATTAGATTCAATGCTCCCGTAAGAGATTAAATACATGATTATCCTAACACTGTATGACTTTTCCACAACGCTCTATGCCACGAATGCTTTATTTGCAAGTCTGATGGACTAGTCCTAGATCAGAGTTGGCCAACCTATGGCACAGGTGCCAAAGGTGCCACTCGGAGCCCTTTCTGTGGGCACCCCACATCACCCCTTCACGGCTACATGGATTCAGGTTAAATGGCTGTATTGGCACTTTGCAAAAAAAAAAAAAAGTGGGTTTTGAATCGCAGTTTGGGCACTCAGTCTCTAAAAGGTTCGCCATCACTATCCTAGATCTTTGAAGGAATTACATCTCTGGAAGGACAACATGACAATAGCTTCACATTTATATGCTAACTATATTGTATAGCTCAATCTGGTAATTCCGTCTCATTTAAGAACAGCACTGGGAAAGAGTTATCGTCCTCATGTCTCCTTTGTGTGTGGATCCCTTAAAGGTTTCGCTGGCCACAGTGACTTGATCCTTTCCTTAGTGTCTACACCCTTAGCTTTGACAGGAAATAAGCACTTGGATGCACAGTTTGAATGGAGAAAAGCTATAAACAAATGGAATATTTAGCAACATTACCATCCATCTATGGGTGTACCTTTGCTCTAAAAACTTGGCCCACACTTTGTAAATGTCAAGAATAAACTCAGGTTGAAATATGCATGTCCCACCAAAAGTAGGCAGAGGTTTTGCTCCCTCTCTCTGTAATGCTGGAACCGGGATAGGAAACAATACCCCTCTGGGTGTTCTTGGATATCCCTTGTAACTGGCTGTGCCAACCAAGGCTGATGGGATTTGTAGTCCAAAAACATTTGTAAGGGCAAGTGTTTTTCCTCACCATCCCACTTCTTGTACTAGCAATGGAGCAAAGGAACACTTTAGGTCACCCTAGGGATGGGTGAACCGTGGCCCTCCAGAAATTGTTGGGACTATAAATCCCATCGTCCCTAACCTTCTTAATTAACAGCCAGGGATGATGGGAGGCACAGTCTAATAACATCTGGAAGGACACGTGATCCCTTTCCACGGACCTTCTTTTTCATCCATCTCCAAATTGAAACAAAAACATCTTCCTTCTCATTGTCAAAAATCACATTGCAAGTAAGCAATAGGAGTACCAAGAGGCTCTCCCCAGTAATCCTGTCGCTGTGTGCGGTTTCCTTATTTTTTTCCAGTTCAGAAACCGGCTGCCTCCGGAACCCATTAAAAATTCATCAGCAGCAAAAATTAGTGTTGGCTGGCCAGTTTCTTTTCCCCAGTCCTTTCTCCAGGGGCTTTAAGGAGGCTTCACACACACCCTCCTTGCTTACAGCTGGGAGTCTACAGGCCGCAGGGTCAAGTAGATTGGCTTGTCTGGGAGTAAGATGAGATCAAACGTCGTGCCAACTTCCACTCCCCTCTTAGCTTCAATCTTGAACTTCTCCAGCATCTAGATACCGAAGAGGGTGAAAAGGCATGAGGTGGGAGAAGGAAAAGGGAAAGATTTCAGGATTCTAGATTAGTCTCTTCATCAGAATCATATTTGGTAGGGGGAATAAAACAGAGCACTTAGGTTTAGGAGCCCCCAACCTCCATGTACAGCATCAGTTGGCCACAGCATGTGATGTCATAACCCAACAAAATCATGAACTATCAGACCTGGAACCTTGCTTTTGAGGCTACAGCTTCAGAGTCACATATAGTAATCCCCCGCCTATTGTGGGGGTTAGGAGCCTGACCGACCCGCAATAATTGAAAATTCGTGATATACAGATGCTGGGTCAGGTTGGGACTGGGGGCTGCACTGCCCCGGACAGGCCTCTGAATGGCTACCCAGGCCTGTCAGAGACCCCAGAGGTGGTTTTGGGTGATCCAGAAGGCACTTCCAGTTTTCCAGAAGTGACTTCCGGTTCACCGGAAACCACTTCTGGGGCCTCCAACAGGCCTGGGAAGCCCGTTGGAGGCAAGTTTGGGGCACCGCTAGGCCTGGGGTAAGTGCAGGAGGCCTCAAACAGGCCCATGCAGTTTGCCCCAGGAGCCCTTTGTTTCATATACTGCGGCCCCGCGACATACCGGGACCGCAGTATATGAAACGCGAAATGGGAGGGGATGCCTGTAATAAGTACCTGTGCCCATAAGGTGTACTTCTCCATGTCTGGCTCCACAGATACCTGAAGGGTGGCAAAAGTTCCTGCTTTTCAAGAAGCCATCACAGGAAGCAATGTCAGACTCACATGAATCAAGAATAGCTGCATCTCCAGCTCAGCAATCCTGCGCCCGAGGCACTGGCGAGGGCCAAAGCCAAACCCCAGCAGTCGGAAGTGTTTGGAGCCAGGACTCAGCCACCTTTCTGGATTGAATTGCTGAGGTTTGGTGAAAAACCTAGGATCCTGACCCATGGCATAAATGCCAACTTGGACTAATGTCTGTAAAGAAGAAGAGGAAGAAGGAAGAAAGGCTTGATGAAATTCTTGAATGAACACCCTGAAATTCTTGCAACTTAATCACTCCATCTCAACAAATGAGGAACAGGTCTTTTGTGAAGCTAATGGCTCTTAATTCCATTTCAAGACCAAACCACCCTCAAACACTGCACGTTACAACAGGGAAGGTTTGTAGCAGTATACCAATATTAGGAAAAGCCATATCTCAGACAACACAGCAAAAAACAAACACAACTGCCTGATTCCTTGCAGCACAAGCAACAGACAAATCATCTTAAATCCTCTAGACAAATAATCATAACCATGACATATTCAACACAGTTTTGGACGGCAACTTTCCTCAGGAGCAGTACTCATTAACCACAGGACATGCAGAGGTGGGAGGGAGAGATGGGAAGGTAGCTCACAAGGATGATGCTGATAGAAGCCAAGCTTAGGAGGGGGCATAAGGGGCAGAGGTGAAGGTTGAGGTACAGCACTGGAAGGCTTTCAAAATAGCAAAATGCTGAGAACTTCCAGCAGGCTGGAATCTGCAAACCAAAGACCAAGCAACACCATCAGCCTCCAGTGCCTTGCAGTTGCGACCCAGGAATGCAACCATCTTCATTCCAGCTGGCCCAACCAGCTTCTTTCAGTGGGGCAATGCAATTAATCTCGTATTGGTATTATCATATGCCAGAAAATCATTTCCGGGTTATGGTGATCCCTTGAATCAATGACCTCAATATCTGAGGTACAAAGATGGAACTCTTCTTATGTGTCAGAGTCTTTCTCTCTATTCCCGATGACCATCCCTGGATGTGGTTCCTCTGAGCCTCTTGCCCCACCTATGGCTTTCAAGAATGATCTCAGGGGGGTTACTTCACGTCCGTTTTGTCTCTGTTAGTGTTGTGCTTGGAGTGGTACAAAAAATGTTACTTCACGTCCTTCATGCAACTACTGAAATTTGTCTCGACCACACCCCCGGAAGGAGTGCTGAGCGCAACAATACCTAGTGCTGGGGTAGGGTTTTCCCTTGTCATTCTTTGTTCCCGCTTTCTGTTCCGAGACCAGACATCAGGTAGTAATGACTGTCATGCAACAAAACATTCTTTTTTTTTTTGTCAGAAAACGGTGTCCGGGTTGTTGTATTTATTTTGATTTTTCAGAAGCAAAATATTGAAAAAGAATTTTTTAAGTCACCCCCAAAAAAGGAAAAAGGAAGCTAGACAAATTCAGCATTTGTCACGGTACAAGACTATGAGGTAACACTTGCCATGAGACAAGTTATCATGACCATGGGAACACTGAAACAGGAACAAAACCACATGATCATGACCAACACTGTCACGGTACAAAACTAGTCATGGAACAAAAAAAGATGTGAAGTAACTGCCTTAGAGTCTTAGACCAAAGGTCATTTCTCAACCTTACCTTGCAGGAGTCTTGTGAGCACCTGAAAGACTGAGGGTCATAAATGTATCAACCACAACACCATTCCATGCCAATAACTCACCTTGGCAGGAATAAAATAATTCTGGAGGATAAGCTCTTGGGTTGTGTATCGTTGTATTGTGACTGCAACTGGATGGAGCCTTCGGGAAAGTGAGGGAAGAAAGAAAGAGAAGAAAAAGAAATTATTGTACATTTATCCAGTCTGCTGCTGATTTGAGCCTTGTGGTTTAGTGATTAACTGGAGCACTGTAGCGAAGACTCAGCTCACAACCTGATTTTGATCCTTGACTCAAGCAGCCAGCTCGAGGTTGACTCAGCCTTCCATCCTTCCAAGGTTGGTAAACTGGGTACCTAGCTTGCTGGGATGAGGTTAAATGTATGTCTGCATAATTAACCTTATGCAGTGCTATGGGGCAGTATATAAGCAGCACGCTTTGCATTTGTTTTGTGTTTGATTTCAGCCTAGGGCAATCCTTCAAAAAGGCAGAATCAAATACAAAACCAGCTTGAATTTACAGAGCAAGACAGCAACCTGTGAACAAAGATGGATAATATTTGACTACTAAACTGTACTCAGCAGGTCTCAAAGGCCCATGGTTGGTGATAGAAAGAAAGCTGGTGGGAAGCTTGCTTGGTTAGAACTTTGTGAAATCAGTACAGTTATTTTAAAGATAAATGGCTCCCCAGCAACCCTGATTTTGTTTTGTAGATTCAGTTCCCAGGTTTCTTCCAGACATTGACTTGACAGTAAGCCCCACTGAATTCAAAGAAACTTCCTGATGGTTAGACAGATATCGGATTTGCACTGTTCTGATCTTCCCACAACTCTCACAAAATACAAGATTTGTTCTTGCTATGTGCCTCTGACAACCAAAGGCGATTTTATGAATGTGTGACCCCCCTCCACCTAAATGGCCCATAATTAACAGCCTTGCTCAGACTCAAGCCCATAGCTTCCTCAACTACTGTAAGTCAATCCATGTCACATTTTATTTTCTCCTTTTGCTACTCTCTTCAACTTTTCCTTGCATTATTACTGCTTCCAGCTGTGTTTTTGGATTATGTGTCCAAAGTAGGACAGACTCAGTTTAGGCATTTACAAAATGGGGCCCTTTACACCTCTTGGGATTTGCGTTTATGAATACCGCATCTTTGTGTGTCTCCCATACATACCTGTACATGTGCTAAGTCAAGCACAGGGAGCCTCTTTCGGAGCCAATGAGCCACATCCAATTTCACAGGATCTCTTTTTGGGGGGGCAATATGGCTGTGATGGCTCAAGTCAGGTTTAAAAAATGCCAGCATGGTTTACCTTGTTAGTGCCATTTAACCCTTAAGAAAAACATTTCAATCTTTCAGAGTTGGCAGTTATGGTCTAGGTCATAAAACCATTTTTATATTGTCTGGTCATATAAAACCTGGGCACTCATCCAATGATGGTATTATTGGGGGGAGGGGGAGCAAGGCTACATGGGAAAGCCATACAAGCCAGGCTGGGATCCCAGGAGATTTAGATTAATCCCCTGAGATTTTAAAAGCCCTCCTATAGGGGAAAAGGTGCTCATTTGAAGAGAAGAATTACTAGAGAAAGGACTTTTTTGGTGGTATCCCCCTCGTGTCTAGGAGGCACTCCATGAAACTTTGGGGTGCTAGATCTCAAACAAATAAGAGAAAGTGCTTTTTCACCCAGAGGATCACTGGTCTCTGGAACTCCCTGCCAGAAGAAGTGGGGGCAGCTGTCAGCCTTGACAGCTTTAAGAAAAGATTAGACAAGTTCCTGGAGAACAAGGGTATCAATGGCTAAGGTCCGGATAGTCAAAGCTATGGTTTTTTCCAGTAGTGATGTATGGAAGTGAGAGCTGGACTATAAAGAAGGCTGATCGCCGCAGAAACAATGCTTTTGAGCTGTGGTGCTGGAGGAGAGTCTTGAGAGCCCCCTGGACTGCAAGGAGATCAAACCTATCCATCCTGAAAGAAATCAACCCCGAATGTTCACTGGAAGGACAGATTTTGAAGCTGAGGCTCCAGTGCTTTGACAACCTCATGAGGAGAGAGGAATCCTTGGAAAAGTCCCTGATGTTGGAAAAGATGGAAGGCAAAAGGAAAAGGGGACTGCAGAGAATGAGATGGTTGGACGGTGCCATCGACACAACCAATATGGATTTGACCAAACTCCGGGAGGCAGTGGAATAGAGGAAGGCCTGGCGAGCTCTGGTCCATGGGGTCACGAAGAGTCAGACATGACTGAACAACTGAACAACAACAAATTATAATTTGATTTCAAAATAGTCCTTTCACGTTTATGGAACCTGAATTACAAATGTTAGATCAATACAGAAAAATAATCTTAAATGAATGAATAGTTCCACTGTAGAAATGATAAATCCTACCTTAGAACTTCTTTGATGGTAGCTTTGGTCAGTGGGACCGCTTTTAGCACTTTCAGAATGTCACCCTGGGAAGCTGCTTTGGCGGCAAGGATTTCGGTCCGCAGCCGCTCCTGGATGGCGGGGGCTTTTGCAAGCTCGTACATGGCCCACTGGAGAGTCATAGAGGTCTGGGGGATGGGGGCACCAAGAGCAGGAGTTGGTGAAAAGAGCTACCTCATGGCTCCTCCTCTGCTTACATCACCACCATCATAAATGCATCAACGAGAAGCCATAAACAGAACGCAGAGCACAATTGCACCCTTCATCTCATGTTATAGAGAGTAAGGAGAGAAATCTTTGGGCGTTTATACACGACCCCTAAACTCCGGGGCAAATGGCTCCCAGCTCCAGAGCTTAAAAATGTTTCCCCACCAGCTCTGGAGTTTACAGGAAATTAAATGCGACCACACCCACTTTAGCGCATCCCAGCGCACCTTTCAAGTACCTGCTCTCTGGAGGTGAAAATTCCTTGATGCGGTGTAACGATAGTGAGTGTGGGGCTCTCCTCGCTTCTGTTTGTTGTTGTTTTGGCTCCCGCCCCTTTAAGAGCTACTTAAGAGACTGGAATGTTGCCGCGGCAAGAGCAAGAGGCAGAACGGAGGTGAGCCACGTTCTTTTCTTCCTTTTTTTTCTCCCTCCCCTCACGGAGACAGGAGCAAGGAAGTGTGGAGGGGTGGGGACACAGGAAGAGCGACAAGCCCCTAAGATCTCTGGTCCGAATTTAAGTGGCCAGCGGATCTTAGGGGTCGTGTGAAAAGGCTCTTTGTTTGTCTTGTTGTTACACACAAGGGGAAGGAGCCACAATATCTACAACATGTATACTGTCACCATGTCCAAAGCAAGAGTCAGGCATTTCCTCCTCTTACCGTGTCCACTCCTCCTGCCATCATCTCGGTGATGCTGGCCTTGATGTCTTCGACATGCAGTTTATCCTGCATTAAAAGGCTAGACAAAATGCCTCTGTATTCTTTGGCACTCTTCCGGTTCAAGCTGAGGTCTCGGTAGATATTCTGTATGCATCGGTCAGCTGGTGAGACAGAAGTGGGGGACATTTGGCTGTGCACCAAATTACATAGTTTGAGCAGTGGAGCCACCATGGAAATACTCTTGCGACATTCTCAGCACACAAGCAACATTATCCTTAGGGCGTTTATACACGACCCCTAAGCTCCGCTGCAAATGGCTCCCAGCTCCGGAGCTTAAAAATGTTTCCCCACCAGCTCCGGAGCTAACAGAAAATTAAGTGTGACCCCGCCCACCTAAGCGTGACCCAGCGCACCTTTCAAGTACCTGCTCTGGGAGAGTGAACATTTTTGATGCGGAGAGTGCCGGGCTCTCCTCGCTTCTTTTTGTTGTTGTTTTTTTTGCCTCCCGTCCCTTTAAGAGGAACCAGGAAGTGACGGGGGGTCGGAGCAACTTCCACCGGCACTCCGGAGTTAAGAGTGCATTCTTTTCTCCCTTTTTTTCTCCCTCCCCTCACACAGACAGAACAAGGAAGTGCAGAGGGGGTGGGAACACAGGGAGAGCGACAAACCCTCATGATCTCTGGTCTGGATTTAAGGGACCAGCGGATCTTAGGGGTCATGTAAAAAGGCCCTTAGACAACTCCAGCAAAAACTGCTTCGGGCGGAAGCGCAGGTGAACTGCACTGATTGGCTAATCCCAGTGCCATCATGGACCCACATCCAACTTCATTTTGCCATCTGCAGGAGATGAATATTCTGTTTTTGCTTTTGATGACAACAAGATCATTAAGACCTTTAAGTGTGTGATTTTGAAGAAGAGCTAGTGTAGGGCTAGCATACATGGTCTTAGTCTAAAAGGGCATTTTCCTATGTTCCAACATTTGGTCTTGGCATGGAAAACAACCTGGAGAACTGAGCACCCCCCCCCATTTTCAATTTGGATATGAGGCACATTTGTGATTGCACCCAGTCTCCAGCAGTTGGATATATATTTTGATTATTGGATATATATTTTTATTATTTCTCCCTGAATCCCCCAAACGAGCATGGCAGATGTGGATGGTTGTTGGAAGATCTTGGGAGGCAAAGTCCAAAAAGGATCTTTCCCAAATTAGGGTCTCTGGACTTTGCCTCCACTCTCAACTGAGCTTTGTCAGGTGCTTTTTGCTTTGGACTAATGCTTCTGTTTCAAGCAGGTCCACCAAGGCAAGGTGGAAGCTCACCGTGGCTGAAGATGACATCCCAGGCCTTCACATGATCCAGCCAAATCTTGGAGTTAATCCAGCGTAGGAATTTGGGTGGGATGTACAGCATTGGTGAGGTGGTATGGAACATCAAGGAAACAGCATCAATGAACCGCTGGTTCTCAGGATCGACGAAATCCTGGAGGAGTCCCAAGCGTGTGCCGTACAAGATATTGCATATAGCTGTGGGATGGGAGAGAAAATCAAATTATGCATCTCTTCCCCACAACCCAACCCATAGTTGAAGAAGCAGAAGATCAAAAAGCCAAGCATTCTGAATAACGTTCATTTCCAAAGGTCTTAGCTACCTGCTTTCTCCAGCCAAAAAAGTAACTCAGGTAATAAATACAGTGGGAGCAGTTACAGCTCAAGTTTAGGGATGCTACTTTTTTGACAGTGCATTTCCCAGGATCCTTCATTAGTGATATTGGCTAGAGATTCCAGAGCTGTCACCACAGCATAAACTTTTTGAGGATTCCAGGCAACTGGAAATCCTGACAGTGGGGGAGGGGGGATCATGGAGAAAGGTCCCTGGAGTGAACAAACATGGTGGCACCTCCCTTCCCAAAGGTTTCCTCCATAGTTACTTCTTAAACTCCGTGGAAAGAGAAGATGCTAACACAGAGATTGATGCTTCATGTATCCAAGGAAACATGTGTTGGACGGTGTCCATTACTGCATTCCTGTGTCATTGCCACAGTGGCTAGGAGATGATGGAGCTTGCAATAACGTTTCCATGCTCACAATCATTTGTAATTCTCTCCCATTTCCTTTGGCCCCTCTCTGCTTCCACTGATAATTGCCACTGGCCAGTTCTGGGAATTCAGGGACAAAAAAAAAGGGGAATGTTCCAAGATCTGGAAAGGCAATCCCTCTGCTCCCCCATCGACAACAACTTCTGACTCACACTCCAGGGCAAAACGAAAGAGCTCATTGGCAAAGTCAGCCGTCCACTTCCTCTGCGGGCTCCTTCCAATCTGCATTTCCACGCGCTTCATAAAATCTTCTCCGACCTCGTTCAGGAGAGGCACAAAGTTATCAAGCACATTGAGGGTCAGGGCCTCCTTGTTCAGAATCAAGCGGTCCTGGCGCCAAGCTTCTCCACTCCTAGAAGATTGAAAGTTAAGTGTCACAACTTTCCTTCAAAAGTTTCCTTGAAAAGTCATTTATGACTAACCTTAAGAGCTCTAAGCAGGTTTTCCACATAAGATGGGATACAGAATCCCCAGGTCCTGCAGCTGAATCAGGCCCTCTGAAGATCCCTAGACATTGACAACAATATACCCTTCCTTATGACACTGCCATTTGTTGTTGTTTTCTACTAGGGATGGGCAGAAAATGAAAAACAAAATGCTGTTTCATTGTGTCATTACGTAATGAAATGAAACGAAAAGAAACAACATGAGGAAGCAGCATTTTGTTACAGATGAAACGAAATGGTGTTTTTTTGTTGAAACGAACTATTTTGTTCCCACTATAAGCTGCTTGGGGGAGGGAAAAGGTTTTTTTTTTAAAAAAAGCCCAGGGATTTTTTAAAATAGCTTTTTAAAAATGGCTCCGGGCTTTTTTTTTTTTTTTAAAAAAAACTTTTTCCCCTTCCCCCAAGCCCCACCTGCCAGCTGATTGGTGCTGGGTTGGTGGGAAAAACAGCTGGCAGGCGGGGCTTGGGGGAGGGGAAATGTTTTTTCCCTCCACCACTTTCCAGCCCCCCCCCCCGAATCATTTTGTTAGTGGTTTATTTCATACAATATTTTAAAAAAAAATCATATGAAATGAAACAAAAAATGTGGTTGGAGGAAAGGAAACAAAACGAAACATTTTTTTTTGCATTTCATGCCCATCTCTATTTTCTACTGTTGTATGAGTCCTTCCCCCTTTCTAAAATATTGAGATGCCTGCTAGGGGTGAGATTTTTTAAAGTACGTGGGTACATTTAGGCCTGCTTTACACCAGGGAAAGGCACCTTCCCCTGCCTTTCTAATCCTGCCTTTCAGAGTGGAAGTACATGCTAATTTTTGGTCAAAACCCCAAACCAATTTGTTCCCTTTTATCAATCAGTTGTGCATGTATCCTGGCTCTCCCAGCCCATGAGCATTTAGTTTTCATTTATTTATTGAAATAAAAATCCCAGCTCTGCCCAGCAGCTGCCAACTCTATTGTCATAGATAATTCGGGTTCCCTCTGGCCCAGCCGTCATAGCCAATGATGAGGGATGATGGGAAATAATGTGATAACCCACATCCCACTCCCGTTTCCCAGCAGCAGGAAATTAAATTATGAAAAACTTGAAGGGCAACTGTAATCACAACGAATAACCCTTGCCTGACTCAACCATTTTTGACTACATATGCACATAGTTAGGCTACCAATATGGGTCTTTCTGGATATTATATAGTGATTCTCCTCCCACATTCTCTTGCCCTCCATTCCAGCATGCCCCTGCGATGTTTACAGGTTCTTACTTGAGAAGCACTCCATAAGGCTTGCTGCGAAAGTCACGATAGGCCATCCAAGGGGGAACCTGGAATCTCTCAGGATACAAACCTTCGGCTTTGAAAACCACTGCTGCATCCTCAGGATCTATAATGTTGACACACTCATAGGTGCCTAGCGTCTCCCTGAAACATCAGCATTTGCGGGTTAGGAAATGTAAGGAAAGCAAATGAAATACAGATGAATTACTCACCCCTTCCCAGGGATGTTGGCACGTCTTTAAGACTAAGTCCCAGGTCCAAGTCTTTGTACCAAGGCCCAGGGTCTAAATCGGAATAAACCCTTTTTCCCCTAGAAAAAAGGGAGGTGTGGATGGGTTCCAAGATGTGAATTGAATCCAAGTCATTGAAAAAATGAACTGAGTCTGAGTCGAGTTGCTGGTATAATGTATGACCAACTTCACAGGAAGTCTCATGGGTTGAGTCCCCATCCCTTCCCCTTCTTATCTACCACCGTTCCCATTTTTGGAGAAAAGTTCTTCCATCCACATGCTTCAGCTCTCCCAGAAGGTGTATCTGCATCACAGCTTTTCACCCTCTTTTGTTACTCTTCGTACTGAAACATCATGGGAGGTACCCAGATTTACCAAGATTTGCATTCAAAGGCTGCATTTTGGCCTCCAGTGGTCAAGTTATGGAAACAATAAAAGTGACACAGGTCTTAGTGGCACAATATAAACAATACTGACATGAATCCCTCCTTAGGACACAACTCTATGTTCATTTGGAGGCAAGAGAACATAATAGAATGGGCCTATGGAAGATGCCTCCAGGTGGTGATACTGCAGTATCATGTTGACCTTGTTCAAGTGGCACCATTTTCTCCCATCTTCCCTGGGTTTTCTTCCTTTTTTTTAAGATTGAGAAAGTGCTCTAGCACAAAGCCACCGCAGCCCTGCTTCTTTTGGAGGTGGGCGTGAGACTTCAGAAAAGGAAGGCTGCATTCTTGCCCTCCTGCTCTTTAATTTGTATGTCACAATGATATGGCGGTTGGGTTATCAGGACTACAATTTTTCCCTGCAGGAGTAAGTGGAACAGCTATTTCAATATCACTCTATGCAGATGATACTTTGTTAATATTCCACACACAAGAAAGTTATTGAAACAATTTAGTAACTACTGTAAAGAAAATTCCTTTAATTTCAATTATGAGAAAACCAAAATTATGGCTTTCAGTAGAAGTCCTCAGGTCCATAAATAGACAATGGATGTGAGAATAGTGGAACAGGTAGCTCACTTTTAATATTTAGGTGTGCTGTTTCACCAGTCTGGCTCCTGGGCATCGCAAATTGTTTTTGCAAAACAGAAATTCAAAAAGGCCATATTTGACCTACTTAGATTCTGCAGGTCTAGAGAAGGGCATTTGGTCCCCCACACACCTGTGAAATTTATAAAACCAAGTTAAACCCCCAGATCTTGTACGGTGCTGAAATTTGGGGAACTGGAAATTTATTTCCCTTAGAAGTACTTCAAATTAAATTTGCCAGATTTTTGCTGGCAGTACCCCCCTCTACTCCCTCTGCATTAGTTAGATTAGAGTTGGCATTAATGTCAATAATGACATTAATCAATAAATCAATAATTAATTACTGGTTAAAAATTCTGTTACTCAGTCAGAATTTTTCACATCATCCTATGTGGAGATGAATTCTGAATTTGGTAGCCAAACTGGGTTTTTCTGAAGAGTATGTGAGGCACCTTGGACTGCTGGCAGAACATTGCTTATTAAAGCAAACATTGATCTCTGCATTCAAACAGATACAGACTCGCTTGTCACCCTAAAAACAGCTCCTTTCATTAATAATATTTTACCGCTAAAATTCATTTAAATTTTGACTAGAGAAAAACCTTTACTCGGGCACATCTTAATCAAAGAATCATAGAATCATACAGTTAGAAGAGACCTCAGGGTCCATCTAGTCCAACCCCCTACGATGCAGGAACCCCCATCACAGTACTCCTGTCCTGACATATGGCCATCCAACCTCTGGTTAAAAACCTCCAAAGAAGGAGAGTCAACCACTGCCAAACAGCTCTAACTGTCATGATGAAGTTCTTCCTAATGTTCAAATGGAATCTCTTTTCCTGTAGTTTGAGACCATTGCCCCGAGTCCTAGACTCTGAAGCCATGGAAAACAAACCAGTCCCTTCTTCAACGTGACATCCTTTCAAATATTTAAACATGGCCATCATATCCTCCCTCAGCCGTCTTTTTGTAAGGCTAAACATTCCCAGCTCCCTAAGCCGCTCCTCGTAAGACATTTCTTCCAGACCCTCAGTCATCTTGGTCACCCTCCTCTGGACCAGTTCTAGATTGTCAACATCCTTTTTAAATTGAGGTGCACAGAACTGGACACAGTACTCCAGGTGGGGTCTGACCAGAGCAGAATAGAGTGGTACTATCACTTCCCTTGATCTAGACATTATGTTTCTGTTGATGCAACCAAGAATTGTGTTGGCTTTCTTGGCCGCTGCATCACACTGCTGACTCATGTTCAATATGTGGTCCACCAAGACTCCCAGATCCCTTTCACAGGTACTATTTTCCAGCCAGGTGTCTCCCATCCTATATCTATGCAATGTATTCTTTTTACCTAGATGCACCACCCTACATTTCCCTCTGTTGAACCCCATTGTGTTAGCTTTGGCCCAGCACTCTAATCTGTCAAGGTCCTTTTGGATTTTCATCCTATCTTTTAGGGAATTAGCAACCCCACCCAATAATCTGCAAATTTTATCAGCCTACTCTCTACTCCTTCCTCCAAGTCATTAATAAAGGTATTGAATAACACCAGACCCAGAACAGAACCCTGGGGCACCCCACTGGTCACGTATCTCCAAGCTGAAGAAGGGCCATTAATGATCACCCTTTGCCTGTGATCAGTCAACCAATTACAAATCGATCGAACCACTATCTATCCCACATTCTACTAACTTCTTTGCAAGTATACCATGGGGAACCTTATTGAAAGCCTTACAGAAATCTATATAAGCAATATCCACAGCATTCCCCTCATCCACCAGGCCTATAATTCTATCAAAGAAAGAGTTCAGATTGGTCTGGCATGACTTGTTTTTAAGAAATCCGTGTTGACTTCTTGTAATGACAGCGTTGCTAGTTAAATAATTACAGACTGCTGCTTAATAATTTGTTCTAGGATCTTGCCAGGAATTGAAGTCAAGTGGTAATTATTTAGGTCCTCTTTTAGGAACCTTGTACCTTGTATAAAGGAATTAATTCGTTCCAAATGAAATTATGTTAAGCAAATTTTCCTTTATACAAATTCCCCATAGGAATGCATTGAAAACAGAGTGATCCCATTTTTATGTTGTAATGTACAGATTTGCCCCATAGGCGATTATGTTAAGCAAATTTCCCCTATCTCCGGAATTTTTTATGTTGTACAAATTTTATGTTATACAAACTGTTTGTTATACAAAGGTCCACTGTAATTGCATGCAGTCAAGTCAATTCTGGCCTATGGCATTGGCAACCCTTCCCAGTGTTTTCTAGGTACAGAATACACAAAAGTGTTTTACCATTCCCTTCTTCTGTAAATCCATCTGGAACTGTGCAACTGGGTGTGTGTGAGTTTGAACTCCTAACTTCTGGCTCTACAGCCAGATGTTTAAACTACCTACCAAGACAGTAGCTGCCAATCCTTTGGCTTTCCAGAAGCCACAGCCAGCCTCCCCAATGATCAGGGATGCTGAGAACTGAAGCCTGATACAAGCACATCTGTTCTCGCCTGATTTCAGAAGCTAAGCAGGGCCGGCTCTGGCTATTACTTGGATGGGAGACCCCCAGGGAATACCAGGTGCTGTACGTGCCTGGAGTAGGGACTGGCAAACCACTCCAGTATTCCTGCCAAGAAAACTCCATGGACATGGGGTCATGAAGAGTCGGTAACGACTGTAAGGACCCAACACACACACATATCTGAAAGAACAAAAGACTCAGAACTACTCATCCAAAATGTACAGATAATGGAGATAGGGTGGAGGTGCAAAAAAGAAAAAAAGATTTAGAATCACTCTCCCACTCAGCTTATAAGCACCTAACCCAAGGGAACAGAAACAGCAGTTTTTCTACAGCTCTCATGATTCTTGACCACAGACCATTGGCTCTGGCAATCATCCTCCACCCTTGCTGCCCATGCTACAACAGGAGTTGCACTGAAACAATAAGTAATACTAAAGAGCAATGGGTTTCCCTGATAAATGTTCTTGTTCAATTTACTTCAAAGCCACCATGGACCTGTCGGTGATGCTGGTGCAGTGGATGCCATAATAAAGGGCCAGAGAGAGGGCAGGAAAAGGTGTAAATTCCTTCTTGTACAAGTAAACCAAGTGATTACTCCTCTGAAGTGACTGCAATGAAATGTTAGGCAAATAAAACAAAATCAAGTGACCGTAGAGTATGACAGGCTCACCAAGATAAGGTCAGAGAAACCACTGATAATGATAAACCCACCCAAAGCAGGCGGGTGAAACATTTTCTACAGGCCTGAAGAAAGGAAATGAGAAGAATGCAATGCAAAAAAAAAAAAAAAAAAAACAGCCACCCACTCATGGGATGTTCCTTACCTGTAAATTGGTCCAAAGGTCTGGAAATTCTGTATCATCATCTTGTGGACATTATGAAAACCCCCTTCCTTCCAGAAATGGTAGAGGTTGGTCCATCTGTTTTTCCATTTCCCAGGCAATTCATTAAATGGCTGAGCGTGTTTCCCTTCCAGAGGCGAGGGGTAGAGCTCACTAGGAGCAGTGTGAAGAAGAAGAGGAACCTTGTGGCAGGCAGAAGACGCCGGATCTTCCAGCCCAGGAGAGATCCTCAAACTACCCGAGGCACACAAAGCAGGCTTGAAGAGGCGGTATTTGGCCAACATTGTGGTTTTCTTTTTGTGGGGTGTTTTTTTAAAGGAGAGATGAGCAAAAAGAAGAGAGGGAAGAAAATAAAATAAAAGGAGAAATAGATAGGGAGAATTAAGCAACTCGCTCCGGAGGCCACGTCCTTGAAACTGAGGCATGTGCAGTAAGACCAGCCTCATATAACTGCTGGGCTGAACCTTTGAGTACTCCTGTCACTGTCAGATCCAACCCACCTTCTCTGCACCCCCTTTCCCCCAAAAAAGGAGGTTTATTCAAGTTTTAAAGAGAAATAACTGAGCAAAGAAATGAATGAACAGTCATAAATACAAACACTGTACATCCTTAAACATACACCTATTTTTTTTAAGAAAAACAACAAAATCTGGCACATCAATATTTCTTTTTTTAAGAAAAAGCCAAACATCTAAAAACGTATTTCATCGGTTTATTGTTGCAGGCTTTAAAAAAAAAACCCACCACAATTACATTTCAAATCTTCTTTTGCTTTTAATCACATGTGTGGAACTGTGTGTTTTTTTAAAAAAATCCTGCTGCAATTTTTTTTTATTCCTATTGTTTTCAAGCTGTGTATGCTTCACTGCTGGGGAGTTACTTCACCCCAGACTGAAAAAGTAGAAGTTTTTTTGTTTTAAAAGGCCTGGTTGGAATGGAGCACAATTCCTCATATGTTGTCTGATCATTGAGAAACAGATTGGACTGGAGGAGAACGACTGGGTCGACCCACGAAAGATGGAAACCCCACCAAGTGGGAGGGAAACGGAACCTGGTGTTAAAAGTTAATTTGGGACTGGATAGTTGGAGTGTTGATGTTCAAAGGAAGGATAATAACCCATTTAATGTTTCTACAAAACCTTCACTATGGATATTTGTACACGACCCCTAAACTCTGCCGCAAATGGCTGCCAGCTCCAGAGCTTACAATTGTTTCACCACCAGCTCCGGAGTTTGCAGGAAATTAAGTGCGACCACGCCCACCTAAGCGCGTCCCAGCGCACTTTTCATGTACCTGCTCTCGGAGGGTGAAAATCCCCAGATCCGGATGTAATCTGGTGAGTGCCCGGCTCTCCTCGCTTCTGTTTGGGTTTTTTTGCCTCCCGCCCCTTTAAGAGAAGGAATCAGGACAACGACAGGGCGGCTTTGGAGGTGAGCCTGCATTTTTTCCTCTCTTTTTTTCTCCCTCCCCTCACGCAGACAGGAGCAAGGAAGTGCGGAGGGGTGGGGACGCAGGAAGAGCAATGGACCCCCAAGATCTCTGGTCCGAATTTAAGTGGCCAGCGGATCTTAGGGGTTGTGAAAAGAGTTGTTAGTTCATAAACTGTTGTTTTCTGAAGAAACCCCAATAAAAGACAACTTGTTTGTAAATAAAGAAGCCTCTTTATTGCATAACATGAGTAATCCTGTTAGGCCGGTAGAAGAACCCTCACACCAATGATGGAGCACTCACCACCTTCCAAAGTACTTGTCCAAGGTGCACTTGGTTTCCCCATCTGATCACACCCACAACTTCCTCATTACATTACTATTGTAACTTTTTTTCAGAAAACCATCTCCCAACACAGAGGATGTTTTGGACTCAAAGTCCCATAAGTCCTAACGTTCAGGGTAATGGGTCGCATAGTTACAAGCATCTGGACAGTGCTACATGAGGACAGACTGGTTTAAAATAATCTTTTCGTTCAAGAAACTAGCATTTATTATAATGAGGGAGTTGCCTTAGTCGAAAGAAGAACATTAATCAGTATCCTCTGTGCTGACTTGTCTGTGATTTTTCATAGGGATATAATAATTTCTCCATTTCATAGGGATATAATAATTTCTCCATTCCAGATTCACTACATTTCTCTTCGCTCCACCTGCATTTTCTACCCATGATTTTATCTTAAGCAGCAAGATATTCTGTTTTCTTTCTAAATGAAATCCATGTGTCTTTTACTTTGACATTTTTTCTCATATATGAACTGATTTGTGCATTTAATAAATCTGCACAATTCCCCCTCAGCATCAATCAAATCTTGTTGCTGTATTTCTTTCCTAAATGTGCATGTTTTGCTTCTTTGCATTTTTAAAAACATGCACAATTTTGTGGGCATATCATTTTTTTCCAAAAGGCATTAACTGGTTTGCAAATGAAAGCACTCTTCAAGCAAACTGCACTCTTTCTCATAACAAGTCTCACCAAAGGCTACAAAAAGGTAATTTCATTGGGACTATCAAATCCTACATATTTTTATTTGATCACAATTTCTTGCACCGCAACGCATGCCACCTCTATATTAAATGAGGCTGTTCATCCAGTGAAATATAACACAGGAGAACTTTGCATAAGATCCCCTATAATCAGATTAGTATTCATTATCAGGATTCACAAGGAAAGTGCTTTTATCTGAAAAAGCTGCCTTGAGGATCACTCCGCCTTTCATTTTGTCATCAGCCTGCTTCTTTGATAGGCTTCCCAGACATTTATCAGGCTGTGATTACTTGAGTTGCACAATTTGCTCCAGTTTATATAAATATTTCAGGGTTTGTTTCTCTTATCAGAGAATATGTTTCACCTTCAAACACCCGTAAGTTAACATAAGGCATTGCAAACCCATTGTCACAGCAATGTTGATTGCATTGCTTCAGTATCATGAAAGATTAGAAGATGAAACCAAGATGCCTTTTGTGCAGGACTGTTGAACAACTCAGGGAGCACAGACTTGTTCATAAATGTGGTTCCAAACTGAATTTGCTGTCCCTAACAAAGGGGACAGGCAGACCTAAGAACATTTACTATGAAGAGAATGCAGTTCCTAGAATTCCACACTCAGACATATGGAGTTCTGGATGTTGCCGTCCATGGAAGTAACTTTTCCTGTCTCTGTTTGCAGGCAACTGTAGTTGAAAAGAAGAGCCATGCTTGATAAGGACAAGGGCCCATCTAGTCCAGCTTCCTGTATCTCACAGTTGCCCTGCCAAATGCCTCTGGGAGCGCACGAGACTAAATATCTGTCTCCTGATAGCACTCCCCTGCCTCTGGCCTTTGAAGTACCCTCTTTTTAAGCCTAGAGATTACACATCCCCATCATGGTTTGTAACCTGTGATGGACTTTTCCTCCAGGAATCTGTCCAATCTCCTTTCAAAGGTGTCCAGGACAGATGCCTTCACCACACTCTGTGGCAGGGAGTTCCACAGACTAACAACACGCTGGGTAAAGAAGTATTTTCTTTTGTCTGTTCTCACTCTCCCAACCCTCAGTTTGAGTGGGTGTCCCCTAGTTCTGGTATTTTGTGAGAGGGAGAAGAGCTTCCCTCTATCCACTTTACTCATACCCTGCATATTTGTACGTCTCAATCATATCTCCCCTCAGGTACCTTTTTTCCAGAGCCCCAAATGTTTTAGCCTTTCCTCATAAGAGAGGTGCCCCAGCCCAGAAATTAGTTGCTCTCTTCTGCACCTTTTCCAGTTCCACTATGTCTTTTTTGAGATGTGGTGACCAGAACTGTACGTAATATTGCAGGTGAGGCCTTATTATTATTATGTACAATGGCATTATAATGTTGGCTATTTTGTTTTCAATCCCCTTTTTAATGATCCCTAGCACGGAATTGGCATTCTTCACCGCAGCCACACACTGGGTAGCCACTTTCATTGAGCTGTCCACCAGCACACCAGGATCTCTTTCCTGATCGATCACGGATAGCTCAGAGTCCATGAGTTGATAGATGAAGTTTTGATTTATTGCCCCAATATGCTTACTTTGCATTTTTCCTATATTGAAAGGCATTTGCCATTTCCCAGCCCATTTTGTTTGTCAGGCGATTCTTCTCTTTGCACAGAATGGCGGCAGAATAACTGACTGGGCGCTTCTGCCTGGAGGCACTCTACGTGCCTTGAAGCAACCGGATTCAACTTGGAAGGAAGCATGCTTTGGTGACACTGCTGTTCAAGGGCACAGCCCACCGGGCACGGCCACTGGAAAATGCCTGAGGTGCAGTTTTCCTCTCCTCATAGCTCCAGGTGACATGGAGCCCAATCTCCAGTCCTATCTTAAATTTGGACCAGAGATCTTAGGGGCTTGTCACTCTTCCTGTGTTCCCACCCCTCCACACTTCCTTGCTCCTGTCTCCGTGAGGGGAGGGAGAAAAAAAAGGAAGAAAAGAACGTGGCTCACCTCCGTACTTGAAAGGTGCACTGGGACGCGCTAAAGTGGGCGTGGTCGCATTTAATTTCCTGTAAACTCCAGAGCTGGTGGGGAAACATTTTTAAGCTCTGGAGCTGGGAGCCATTTGCCCCGGAGTTTAGGGGTCGTGTATAAACGCCCTTTATTCTGGCTCCTGTGAAACTTTACCTTTGGCCTAAGCCTATCTGCACTACCCCACTTCCAATAATTGAGGTTGGCTCCTGACCAGCCCCCATCTGTCTACTGCTGCTGTTTTTCAGGTATCCATGCTTTGTCTTACGCTCAGAGTTTATTTCATGTGGTCTCGTTTGGGATGAAACAGTCTGATTGTTTAGCCTTTGGATGTGTAAGGGCCAGGGAAACCTTTCTGTTGCTTGCATTCACCTGTTTCTCTTAATCTCTCTCTCTCTCTTTTTTAACCATTAGTCTCACAATCGTCATACAAAGGCGGAAACAGCAAATGATAGTAATTATGATGAGTAAATCTTGTTTTAGATTATTTTTCTTCTCTGGATTTGCCTCCAGCCCCTCAGTATGCAACTCACCCCTCTAAAGTTGGGGGGGGGGGGAGAGAAAGCTATTTGTTTTCGAATGGTGAAGTGGCTTCCCCCCTTTTTGCACAGTTAATATAGTACCAAATGGGTCTTTTAGTACCCCTGTTCTTCAGTGGTATCCGATCATCAGCCTTGTCTAGTACAAGGCCAGCAGGATCATTTAAAAGAGTCAATATAGCTATTACCTTTTGCGCCGCCATATTAAACTTGTGATCTATGACAATTCCAAGATCCTTCTCACTCGTAGTGTTGCTGAGCCAGGTACTGTATTTTCCATTTTTTAAATATGTGTTTGGTTTCTTTTTCCTAAGTGCAGTACAGGGGTGCCTCTACTTACGAGTTTAATCCATTCCAAATGCATGATCTTAAGTCGAACTCTTAAGTAGAGCAGCCCTATCTAATAAATAAATAAATAAATAAATAAATAAATAAATAAATAAATAAAGTAAAGCAGACTGCATCTAAAATTTCATATCATATGTGGCAAATTACATCTCACTCCTCAACCTATTTATGTGCAAGTTCAGTATACGTAGGCTTGGTCTGCAAATTTCTGGAGAGTGGATGAAATGAAGACCTTTTCTCCTTCATACCTGCACCCCAACTAGTTTTTGAACACCTTCTCTCCATGATCCTGGGTGCAACCTTTCTCTTTCACCTTGGTGTAGAGTCTTCTCCATTGAAGTTAATGGAGAAGACTTAGTTGGAAAGGATAGCCTTCTAGAGAAGGCTCAAGGTCTGCTAACAGGTAATAAATCTCTAGTCTCGCAGCACCATCTAGTGGGCAGAAGTTATGTTTGTACACAGCGAGTGCTGTCAAGGAAGAACTAGAGAGAAGAACTAGAGAGAACCAGAGAGAGAGAACCTGGGAAAATCAGCGAGCAAAACAGCAAGCTAGTAGTTGGCAGCAGGGAAACAGTGTTTGAGATGTAGAAACTGGTTAGGACTTGTTTAAGGACGATAGGGACTGAATCTTTCTATCTATAACTAATAAGTAAAGCAAGCAACGTTAAAGTAGACCTTTATTTATGTATTACCTTAAATTTGAATAAACTTTAATTATTTGCAACGTTACCATCCTCATCAGTCCTGTTTCATATCTATAGTAAATTAAGTGACTAATTGGTGGCAGCATTACCGAACAAAGAAGAGTTTGAGGTTTCACCACATGTACGTGCGTGCTGGGTAGTCAAATATCTGGGTGTCTGTCATGCTGGAGAAGGTATGGCTGGAAGTTACCTTTAAGAATAGTAAAGTATTTCCATGAAATTCCTAATGGGCTCTTATAGCACAATCTTGCATATTCAGAAATAAGTTCAATTTAATTCAGTAAGACTTACTCCAAAGTATGCTTTATTATGACAAGGGACTAAACAAACTTGATTCTGTGTTGGTGTAAGTTCTTGGAAATATTTTTCCAAAGGCTTCTTTACAGCAGGATAATACTTCTGTGTATTTAGAATCTTCATTTGCATATATTTAAATAATCCATATTCAAACTAAGTTTTGAAAGCAAACAACATTCAAATTCTTGTGCGATTACCTAAGATGTTGGTTAAGCAATCTAAAGGCTGACTTCTAACTGAATTGTTAACATGTGAGTTATGAAGAGTAATTTTGGTTTCATTCTGATCCAGATAAAACTTCCTTGTCTTCAAGGTGGCACAAGACTTGTATTGTTAAAACTGAATTATAACTATCAGTTTCAGAAATA